>CACVCL010034057.1:0-105183 GCA_902729485.2 Mus minutoides
GATTTCTGAGTTCGAGGCCAGCCTGGTCTACAAAGTGAGTTCCAGGACAGCCAGGGCACACAGAGAAACACTGTCTCGAAAAACCAAAAAAAAAAAAAAAAAAAAAGAAAGAAAGAAAAAAGAAAATAGTTGCCAAGGATATAAGTTAGATATTAAGATTGACTTTCCTTTGAAGTTATTGGTCATTGAAGTCCTAGACCCACAAACACTACAGGCTAAGCCATCCTCCAGAACTTGACAGTAAGACTGAGATATGGCTGAGATACCACATAGTTGAGTCATAGACCACAGAAAGAGGCTAAGGAGACAGCTCAGTGGTTAAGAACACTCTACTCATACCCAGAAGATGTTCCAACTGGTAATAAGAACACATGCTCCACTGTGAGCATAGCAGCCTTATTTATAATAGCCAGAAGCTGGAAAGAACCCAGATGTCCCTCAACAGAGGAATGGATACAGAAAATGTGGTACATTTACACAATGGAGTACTACTCTGTTATTAAAAACAATGAATTTATGAAATTCTTAGGCAAATGGATGTATCTGGAGGATATCATCCTTAGTGAGGTAACCCAATCACAAAGGAAGTCACTAGATATGCACTCACTGATAAGTGGATATTAGCCCAGAAACTTAGAATACCCAAGATACAATTTGCACAACACAAGAAAATCAAGAAGAAGGAAGACCAGCGTGTGGATACTTCATTCCTCCTTAGAATAGGGAACAAAATACCCATGGAAGGAGTTACAGAGACAAAGTTTGGAGCTGAGACGATAGGTTGGACTATCCAGAGACTACCCCACCGGGGGATCCATCCCATAATCAGTCACCAAACCCAGACACTATTGCATAGGACAGCAAGAGTTTGCCAAAGTGACCCTGATATAACTGTCTCGTATGAGGTTATGCCAGTGCCTGGCAAATACAGAAGTGGATGCTCATAGTCATTTATATGATAGAACATAGGGTCCCCAATGGAGAAGCTAGATAAAGTACCCCAGGAGCTGAAGGGGTCTGCAACCCTATAAGAGGAACAACAATATGAACCAACCAGAACCCCCAGAGCTCGTGTCTCTAGCTGCATATGTAGCAGAAGATGGCCTAGTTGGCCATCATTGGAAAGAGAGCCCCCTTGGTACTGCAAACTTTATATGCCTGTAGTGGCTATCCCTAGTTGTCAACTTGACTATATTTGGAATGAACTACAATCCAGAATTGGAAGGTTCACCAGTGACCCTAACCTGGAGGCTGGGAGATAGAAGTTTCTGATCTGGATCTTGGTATGGAGATCTTGAAGCATAGTGGCTATGGATTCAGAAGATGAAGACAGGGAGTTCAAGGTCATCTGGGATTAAAGGTGTGATGGTACACATCTTTAATCTGGGATACACCTGCTGGAGATCATATAAGGACATTGGAAGAAGGGAGATGCGCTCTCACTCCTTTGCCTACCTGCCGTGTGGGACTGAGTATCTGCTAGATCCTTGGACTTCCATTCACAGCTACTACTGAACCATTGTTGAGAATTGGACTGCAGACTGTAAGTCATCAATAAATTCCTTTACTATATAGAGACTATCCGTAAGTTCTGTGACTCTAGAGAACCCTGACTAATACAATGCCCCAATACAGGGGAAAGCCAGGGCCAAGAAGTGGGAGTGGGTGGGTAGGGGAGCAGAGCCTGGGGAGGGTAGAGGATAATGCTTTCAGGATAATGCTTCCAGGATATCATTTGAAACGTAAAGTAAGAAAATATATAATAATAATAATAATAATAATAATAAACACTCTACTCAAGCTGGGCGTGGTGGCACACACCTTTAATCCCAGCACTTGGGAGGCAGAGGCAGGCAGATTTCTGAGTTGGAGGCCAGCCTGGTCTACAGACTGAGTTCCAGGACAGCCAGGGCTACAGACAGAAAAACCCTGTCTCAAAAAACAAACAAAACAAAAACAAACAAAACACCCCCAAAACAAACAAACAAACAAACAGACAAACAGAACACTCGAACACTCTACTCTTCTGGTGGTCCCAAGTTCAATTCCTAGCACCTACATGGTGACTCAGCCATCTCTAACTCCAGCTCCAGGGGTTCTGACAACCCTCTCTGTCATCCACAGGGACTGCACACATATGCTATACATACATGCATGCAAGCAAATACTCGTGTACATAAAAGAAACATATCTAAAAAAAAAAAAACCCAAAAAACAAAAAAACAAAAGAACATGGAGAAATCATGCTGGTACTAACTTGGCAGCTTTGTCCTTACTGGATAGCTTTTACAGAGCTAGAAAGTGCTCTACATGCTAACAGAGGAGGGAAGTGGTCATCAGCCTTACCGAGCTGAGAGCGCTGTGAGCTGTGGTAATAACTGGCCTGGGAAGACAGTACCCACTGGTGCAATAGACACACAAATGTTCTGGGAGTGATCAACTATGTTCTGATTGGATTGAAGTCCTACCCCATCAATTCAAACCCCATACTGGAGCCAAGAACCTGTAGCTAGACAGGTCATGGGCTTCAGGGACATAGTGTCTAACTGCTTCCTACAGATGACTTTCCTTTTGGAAAGATACACACAGATTAGTGGATTGGTCAGCTATCATGAGAGAAGCTGTAGATGGCAATCAACTAACAGCCACCCACTACTGACTAATGTGCAGAGAGTAAGAAATTCGGAAAGGCTTAACCCTGAGTGGGATGCCTCCATCACAACCCTTCCACCCAAAGAAGAGGGGCGGAAGGATTACAGGAGCCATACGTGGTGGAGGACTACACGGAAACAATACATTCTGGACACATCAGGGCAGCTGCACATAAGAATCCACAGCCCACAAAACTGGGGCTCAGACAAAATTACAGCACTGGGAAAGGAGATGGCATGTAGTCCCTCCCACCCCTAGCTAAAGGGTACTGGCAGCTGACCTTTGCTTAGAAGAGGGAGGGGGTGGAGGGAGGGGGATATTTAAGGTGTGGTTCATATGAATACACTTGGCCCAGGGTGTGGCACTATTTGGAGGTGTGACCCTGTTGGAGTAGGCATGGCCTTGTTGGAATAAGTGTGTCACTGTGGGTGTGGGCTTTAAGGCCCTCATCCTAGCTGCCTAGAAGCCAGTTTTCTCCTAGCTGCCTTCAGAACAAGAGGTAGAACTCTCAGCTCCTCCTTCACCATGCCTGCCTGGATGCTGCCATGCTCCCGCCTTGATGATAATGGACTGAACCTCTGAACCTGTAAGCCAGCCCCAATTAAATGTTGTCCATGTAAGAATTGCCTTGGTCAGCCGGGCGTGGTGGCGCACGCCTTTAATCCCAGCACTCGGGAGGCCAAGTCAAAGGGTGTGGCCCCTGGAGGGTAGGCCATCTTCTAGTGAATGCCATAACTCTATGAGTGTATGGGCAGCATAAAATGTACTTGACGAATTAAAACAAACATACAAAAAATAAAAAATAAAAACACAGAAGGTTGGGTGGGTAGAAAAGGGGGGTGGGGTAAATATGATCCAAATGCAATGTGTAAGACTCTGAAAGAACTAACCAAAATGAGAAAAGGAGTTTAAAGGAGTTGGTATATGAAGACTACATCATGGTCAAGAAGAGAAAGGTTGAATCATGCTTGCCAATAATGTAAAACAGGTTATCATCCCACAAGACCATAGCCTGTGTAACTGTGTTTACACAACAAACAAGAAGGGAATCTGTCAAAACTACATATCCAAAGCAGAGGAGGGCAGGGGCGTGAGGGGGCGTGCACACCCTTCTCTTGGCAGGGGCGTGAGGGGGCGTGCACACCCTTCTCTTGGCAGGGGCGTGAGGGGGAGTGCACACCCTTCTCTTGGCAGGGGCGTGAGGGGGCGTGCACACCCTTCTCTTGGATGGTGGTTTTTCTTCTGCTCCTTGCCTGGTCACATGGGAGTGGACCACGGGAGAGTCTGCATGGGGGTGAGGTAGGGAATCTGATGTTTTAAGAATTCTAAGCGCTTTGAGTTATTATGAACCACATACCTGTACTGTGATACCTTAAGTAAAATTATAGGAACTATGTCTCCTAGCTGCATTAGGGGTTGAAGAAGGCACTGAATCCAAGAATTGAAAAGTAAATGTGTGTGTGTTTGCGTGTCCTGTATTAAATTCTTGCTAGTTCATTTAAAATTAATGTCAGGAGTTCCATTACAAACTGGTAATATGCTGTTCTAATGTTCAGTGCATGGCACATGTACATGGTACTGTACAAATGAAAATAAATTTGAATTTTTTTCTTTTTCTTTCTTTCTTTTTTTTTGTTTTGTTCGAGACAGGGTTTCTCTGTGTTCCCCTGGCTGTCCTGGAACTCACTCTGTAGACCAGGCTGGCCTCAAACTCAGAAATCTGCCTGCCTCTGCCTCCCGAGTGCTGGGTTTAAAGGCGTGCACCACCACGCCCGGCTTGAATTTATTTTCATTGAGCAAAATGTATTGACAGGAATGTAAGCGAAGGCATGTGTGCACGTATGCACACACTTAGGGACCCAGCAAGGTATGTGTGCACAGGCTCACTCAGGGACCCCAGGAGACACCCACTCTTTACCACAGTTCCTACTGGGGTCGTTTAAAGTGGTTTGTTGTGGATCTTTAAATATGACCAAGGTGTTTAAAGTGATCTACTTATATGACACGTCCCCATCTTCCCATAAACGATCATAAACAAGTTTTAAGCGATTCTAAGACATCTCTGCACATACATCTAGAGCCCTCCTGAAACTTATCTTCAACTGATTTTCCCACACACTTCCTGAACCATCTCAGATGCGAGGGCTTCAAAGGCTGGGAATTCCTAAACCCCTCTCTGTGTGTGGTCTGGGGAAAATGTCCTTGAGAAAGAAGGACCTGTGAGGCTGTCTAAGGTTCTGGGTACCCAGGCCCGGGAATTTCAGGTGCGAAGAATAGCCGCTGGGTGTCGCTGCTGTAAGGACAAGAAGGTGCGGGGACCTGCATACCTGAGGATGCTCGAAATGTGCGCAAGAAGTAGGGCGCCCCTACAACGTCTGCAAGAGGCTGGGCCTGCCATGGAAGAATTCCAGCCCAGCAGTAAGCTTTTGGAAATCTCTTAGACAAGCCATTGCTCGTTTAAGCAACCTGAAAGCATGGTTTACAAATTGGCGGAAACTGTGAGGAACGTTTGGGAAGTCAAATGACTTCTTTTAAAAGGAGAAACCGTTTCAAAAGACTCTGGAAGGTGGACCTAACACCCCTGATCTCCCACCGTGGCCAGCAAAGGGTGTGTTACGGGGTACGGGGGGAGGCAGTCCTTTACCTTGGAGTTGGAAGCCCATCTGCCCCCTGCAACTGCAGGTCCTGAGAAGAGATCACAGCATCCGATGGTCTTTCCTCCTCACCCCTAACACAAACTTGAAGGGGGAACCGATGGAGACTACAAACAGGTTTATAGCCTGCCAGCAGGACTCTGGGCTCCAAATTGCCCGGCGAGGCAGTCCCCGGTGGTTTTGGCGGGGCGGGTGCGCAGGGCCCCGCCGCGCACTCATTAGCGCCCACTCTGCTTAATGGCTTCCTGTGGTTGCTTGTTTACTTCTTCCTTGCCTGAGGCTTTGTTCCTGGCCACCGCTCGCCTTGCCCACCACCTTTCTTTGCTTGTTTGCAGTCGCAGCTCGAAGCTTGGCCAGCATCCCCACCCAAGGCTTCAACCAGGTTCCCTCCCAGGTCCAACGCCTACCTGGTAAGACAGGATCCTGAGTATCCCAAAGGCCCAGAAAAGGGGGCTCTGCTCCCTGCTGTGCCAGACGGGCCTTTGTCACAAATCCCTCCACCGGGGACAACCAATCACCTGCCCAACAGGCAGAGGGGAGGGAGACCCAATACCTCTACCTAAGCTCTATACACCCCTGAGCCTCTCTAAGGATCTAAAGCTTGAGTAAGCAGGGCCCCCACCCCCATCCCCAGCGCTGTTCCTTTTATCACTTCCTGCAGAGGGGGTAAGAGTTCTTCCTTTAGAAAGCCACAGCCTGAATCTGAGGTAGTCCATAGTCTCCACAAAAAATTAGCTTAGTCTGCCTCCCATTTCTGCATCAGGAATTAGATGGGGGTCGGGTGGTGTGTGTGGGATGCGAGGTGCGTTATGATCATCCAAAATCAAACGAATGAACACCAACCAACCTGTAGCTAGAGTGCCCAGTGCATGGCCGATTTTATTTTACTCTTAGATTTGTTAAATCTCAGGCCACATTGTTTTGCAGGGGAGCCTGCTCAGGCCCACCACCGCAAATCAGATCAAACCTAATGGTCTCTGTGCCAGGTGCATTGTTAGTTCATAGGCCACTCCACTAGGCTCCTCTCAGGGACCAGGCAGTGGCCATCGTCTGCCTGATGCCAGGTGCGCAGGTGTGGGCTCTGTATGAAAAGACTATCCTCCGAATCCCCTTTCTCACCTTCTCTGTGCCTCTCTCTGCGTCCTCCAGACTGGCTTACTGCCTCTACCCTTTCCCAGGTGTTACTCCTCTCTCTTCTCCCAGTAAGGCCCCTTTATACCAGATCTGTTGCCTGGTATAATTTCTCAGGGACATACCTTGACATGGGCCCACCAGGTACCCCCCTCGCTGCATTATATTTAATAATAGTCATGAACTCCAGCTAAGCTCTGTGTCTGCCAGCTTCTTGAAAGAGATTCCCTTACCCAAGGCTGCCCCATAAGTTCAGGGGTTAATGTCTGCACAGAAAATGAAGTTGGAGCCCTGTGTGGTGGTGGTGGCACACGCCTTTAATCCCAGCACTCAGGAGGCAGAGGGAGGCAGATTTCAGAATTCGAGGCCAGCCTGGTCTACAAAGTGAGTTCCAGGACAGCCAGGGCTATACAGAGAAACCCTGTCTCAAAATCAAACAGACAAAATAAAAAAAGAAAGTGACGTTGGAATGGCCTTTTCCATTAAGCAGCTATGGGCTTGGTTACGTGATTCTAGAATCACATATGACAGCCATTCAGAATAGTAAATGGTAGCTGTTCTTCCATGTGTCTGAGACTCCTTTAAGAGTGGCCCTGCCGGGTGTGGTGGCACATGCCTTTAATCCCAGCACTTGGGAGGCAGAGGCAGGTGGATTTCTGAGTTGGAGGCCAGCCAGGTCTACAAAGTGAGTTCCAGGACAGCCAGAGCTATACAGAGAAACCCTGTCTCGAAAAACCAAAAAAAAAAAAGAAAAGAAAAAAGAGTGGCCCTAGAGGTGACCCCTGTACCTACAAAGCAGAATTATGTTTGAAAGAGGAAGCCTCCCAAGGCCTCCTTTCTGCTAAATTGGCAAGCCACAGCAAATAGCATGCTCCTGTGTGGCAGTTAGGATAGAGGGTGGGGTCACAGAGGACAGATAATGTTAGAAGCTCACTTCTTCTGGTTGCCTTTAGACCAGCTCTCCTCCCAGCCCAGCATCTGCCAGTGTTAACTTCAGGTTGCTACTAATTAGCTTTAAACAAACAAAAACAAAAAAGAACTTATCTATATGCCCGATGTACTTATCTATATACCCATTCTCTTTGGAAATAAGATTATAGGGTTGCAAAACGAGTTGACCAAATGTGGAATCTTGAAGAGCATGAGTGACTATGAGGACTTTTGGAAACTGGTTCAGGAGGAAGCTCTTGGGGTGGAAACTAAAGAAAAGCTCCAGAAGATAAAACTTAAGTGTATGTATATTTCTTCCCTGCTCCTTTGGGGGTTTTGTTCCTTTGAGCATGCAGTTCTAGGAATCAACAAGGGATCTCTCTGTCTTCTGGGTCAAGCTCTCCAGACAGCTGCACTTTGAGATTTGAAAGCTGTATTGATTTCTAAGAATTTTATTAACACAGCAAAGAGGGTTGTTTTGGTTTTTTTTGTTTTGCTAAAATGAGTACCAGTGATGTCCTTTCTGCTGATGGGTGGGCAGAGTTGCCCCCCATTGGAAACTGGGTCCCTGCTAAGTAGGATTTTTTGTTTTTCCCTTGGCTTGCCAGGGCCCGTCTCTAACACCAAAGGCATTCGTTACTATAACTATTGACTGTTGACCTCTTGCTAAGAATGGAGCATGCCTGTGTGTGACAAATGGGTGGGGTGTTGGAAGGGAGGATCCTTGGCTTGTGTCTGTGGGTGTTGTGCCCTGAAGGCAGCATGGTTGCTTCTTGAAGCTCCAGGAAAGTGGCCCAGCTGGTACATGGTGGCATAGCTTTCACAGTGAGCTGTCTTTCAGTGTGCCATCAGGTCTGAAGTCTGGGGGGAGCGCATAGGCTGTAAGTATTCTGAATGAAGAAGACAGCTGTGCAGCCCGGGCAAAGGGTTTAAACTGCAGGATTTAGAGTAGGCAAAATGTTTTCGTTGTTGAAAACACCTTTGTGTTGGAAGATAAAACGAGTAATTTCCAAGGTCAGTTTAAAAGTGTGTCTGCTGTCAAAGCTGCTCTTGGCCCTTAGCAATTAGCTAACTTTTAAAAAAGAGCCATGCGGGTCTGGGAAGTCGGCTCAGCCAATGAGGTGCTTGCTGTGCAAGTATGAGGTCCTCAGTTCAGTCTCTAGCATCCGTGTAAAAGCCAGGTGTGGAGCGGAACTTGTGATCCCCACATCAAGGAGACAGAGAGCAAGGATCCATGGGCTGGCTGCACAGCCAGGCTAGCTGGATTAGTGAACTCCTGGGTAGGCTGGATGCACAGCTAGGCTAGCTGGATTAGTGAACTCCTGGGTAGTTAGAGACTATTTTTTTTAAGGTGGAGAGTGATTGAGGCAGACCTGATAATAATCTCTGGCCTTCACACAAACCTGTATACTTGTACACGTGCGCACACACACACACACACACACACACACACACAAAGCAGTGGCATCTTTTTTATTGCAACTCAGTTGGACCCAGGAGCTCTCAATTGGACCCAGGCTCACAAGCACGTTGGACAAGTATTCTAACACTTACATCCTTAGCTCTTTATTTGAAACAAAACCCAAACAAAAGCAACTGAGACAACAGTAACCATTTTGAGGCAGTCTTATTAGATTGCCTGGACTAACCTCAAACTCTGCTTCCAGCCCCTGCTCTGGTCAAGCATTTTGAAAGACAAGATCTCAATATGTAGTGCAGCAAGCCGCTCTTAAACCTCTGCCCTTTCTGCTGGCAGTTCCTCTTAAGACTCCTGGTTACCAGGGATTCAGGTGTAGGATGCCACACCTAGCTCCACAAATAAAAATATCTAATATCATATAGATAGACCAATTAGATAAATGAAGGCTGAAATTCAGAAGTAAGTCTTGCATAGATCAAAAGCTTGTCAATTTCCAGTTTTATGCTCAAGGGAACAGTCTGCTCAAGCCCTGAGCTGGATTTTTTAACCTTAAGCGGCCCATCTTAACACAAGTTCACACTTTGTCTGCATATAGGAATATGGACATTACAATATACAGTTACAAATTTGGCTGTTGATAACCCTTTAGTCTCTATCCCCAGTGATGAATCCTAGGCTGTCAGCTGCTTCCAGGAGAAGAGAGTCCAAGATGCTGGTGAGCACTGATCAAGACAGTGGGGCACGCCAGGGGGCACAGGTAAAAGTTCCTCCCAGCATGAAAAATGCAGTTTTTTCAATGCAATTTTTTCTCTATTAAGGGAAAAATGTTTCATGTCTACTACATTACAGTCCTGTTTGTTTGTTTGTTTGTTTGTTTGTTTAGCAGTAAAAGAACCATTTAGGGAAGCAATTGGAGTGACTTACATTTTGAAATTCTTACTACTTGAAAAGTAATACTTTTACCTCACTTGCCTGATTTCATTTGAAGAATGTACAACAAGAGCATTCTTGGTTCCCGCCTTCCTGGTGCATCTTGGGAGAAAAAAAACAAAACAAAACAAAACATGGAATTGAAACGACTTGGGGAAGGGGACAGGTTAGCAAGATAAGTGTGAGTTACTTCTAACACAATACATGCTTATTATGACTCTCAGTCCACCGTGGTCAGGGAGGGCGTGGTGCTCATGCATGGGAGAACGTGTGATGAGGCAGCTCCCATCATGGCCGAACAGGAAGCTGAAATCAGCTGAACCTAAGGGAAACTTCAGAGCCCCATCCCTGGGGATCATACTGCCAACAGCCAGGCATAACTTCTCAAATGGTCCACAGTCTCTCCAATAATACCAGCAGCCAGGGAGTGAGGACCATGAGCCTGCGTGGGGAATATGTCATAATCAAACCACATCAGTGGCAAACTGGGAGCAATTGCTTGGAAAGAAAACTTTTCAGCTTTTTATTCTATACAACTAGAGAGCAAGCAATTCAGGAAGCCCTGTTGGGGATGGAGCAACCACTCGGTGGTTAAGAGAACTTGCTGCTGCTTTTCCAGGAGGTCACTAGTTCAGCTCCCAGCATCTACATCAGGTAGATCATAGCTCCCTGCATTCCCACTCCTGGAGGTCTGGCACCTTCTGGCCTCCATGGGCACTTGGGTGTGCACACACACACACACACACACACACACACACCACACCTCTTGGGTTCTTACAGGGACTTTTTGGGGGTGGGGGGTGAGACAGGGTTTCTCTCTGTGTAGCCCTGGCTGTCCTGGAACTCACTTTGTAGACCAGGCTGGCCTCAAACTCAGAAATCTGCCTGCCTCTGCCTCCCAAGTGCTGGGATTAAAGGCGTGTGCCACCATGCCCCGCCCCGGCGAGGACTTGTTTTTTGATGAGGGAGGGCTCTGTTCTGTGGAGTGCAGGCTGCCCAGCTGGGCTGTATTCAGCTGCTGCCTTAGTGAGACACTTGGCTTTACCTCTGTACAGTGCCCAGCTTTGTTGCAGGACTTGGGGCTGGTGATGGATCTGATCCACCACAAGCCTCCAGTACCCACTCCACCCTGCTGTTCTGTGTATCTGCATGCTAAGGAGCCTCAGGGCCACAGTTTGGATATTGAAGACTGAAGGATCTCAGGAGTCAGTGTGGACCATGCATGCGTGCCCAGGCTGCACTGGTCAATGGAATTTCAATTTTACTTGCTTAAGTTTTAACTTACACACTTGTCGTGGTGATAGAGAAACCTTCCTGGGGAAGGAAATCTGAGTTTGACTTTTGACCTTGCTCCCTAACAGGTGGTTTGGAAAGAAAGTTATTCAGCTTTTTATTCTATAAAACCAGAGAATAGGCAATTCAGGAAGCCCTGCTGGGGATGGAGCAACCACTCGGTGGTTAAGAGAACTTGCTGCTGCTTTTCCAGGAGGTCACTAGTACAGCAACAATGTCTGCCTAAAAGGGCCTCTTAAAACCAAGTGGTGGTGACACAGAGTGGCCTTTAATCCCAGTAAGCAGATCTATGAGTTTAAAACTAGCCTAGTCTACAAAGTGAGTTCCAGGGCAGCCAACGCTACACAGCAAAACCCTGTCTCAACAAACAAAACAAACAAACAAGCAAGTAAATAAATAGATAAATAAGGTCCTCGTAGGAGGGGCTTACATACAAAGGTCCTGGAATCAAGCTCTCTGAGTATAAGCATGAAGACTGAATTGTTACTGAGAATATTTTTTTCAACCACAGATAGTTGTGTGAACTTTGATTTTGTTTTCTTTTGGAGATAGGGGCTACGTAGCCCTAAGTTGGACCTCAAAATTGCAATCCTTCTGTCTCAGTGTCCCAAATGCCAGGACTGTAGATGGGTGCCACTATACTCAGCTCAAATTATCTCATTAACTTAATGTGTTGTGTTTTGAACTTCTCTACTGGAAAGCTATTTCAGCCCAAGAGGGAGCCAACACACTTAGACACATTCTTCCCTGCCCAGTGTGTGAGCAGAGCCGAGCCACGTGCTTGTGGAAGACTGCCTCACACTCAGGTGTAAGGAGCACTCAGCTTCAATCACTACACAGACCATACTGAGGAGGGGCAGTCTGTCAGATGGCTGAACTTGGCTGAAGGTTTAATTTACAGCCAAAGGTTTAATTTACTTACCAACTGCATTTGCTGGAGAAATCAGACTGGGCCCTTGACTGTAGTCAGGATCCGTCTAGCAATTTTGAAACAAAATAACTCTTAGAGTTCAGGAAAGGTGGTTTTCTCAATGAGCGGTGGGCAATCACCATCATTATCATCTTTGTAGAAGTCTCAACAGGTGGGGTTTGGAGGTCGGTGTGTGTGTGGGGTGACTGGATTTAGGTGAGGGTGTGAGATTATGATGAGTGTCCTCATAAGGGGGGGTCTTGGTGAGGCTTGCTCTCTCCATCCTCTACATGTGAGCACTTAGTGGGGAAGTGGCCGTCTCCATCCCCAGGACCTACTCTGCTGGCTCCATGATCTCTGACTTCCACCTTTTGAACTATGAGAAAACAGATTTCTGCCATTTAAACAACCAGGCCTGTGATATTCTGTGTTATCCGCTGGAACTAAGACAATAGTCCAATATATACATTGCATGGTTTTTTTCTTTATTCTCGGTAGCTTCAGAGACCAGAAAGAGGACCCATGGGAAGGTCAGGGAGTTTCAGAGCAATATGAGTGGAGTTCTCTTTTGTTTATTGACAACTGGTACATGCTTTTAATCCCAGCACTTGGAAGGAGAGGCAGGTAGATCTTTGTGAGTTCCAGGACAGCCAGGGCTATGTCATGAGACTGTGTCTCAAAAAGGGTAGTGGGGTGGGGTCATTGGCCAGGCTGACTTTGACACTCCCCCTCCCCCCAGAGCATATTGTCATGTCAGGAAGGGTCACTTAACGCTTCAGCTAACTCAAAATGTATAATAACATGAGACTGTGTCTCAAAAAGGGTAGTGGGGTGGGGTCATTGGCCAGGCTGACTTTGACACCCCCCCCTCCCCCCAGAGCATATTGTCATGTCAGGAAGGGTCACTTAACACTTCAGCTAACTCAAAATGTATAATAACTTAGATATAAACAGAAGTGACTAGAAAAGTAACCTGTCTTAGCACCTATAGATTACCTATAGCTCTAGGGGTGGGACCTTGTGAGACATGTTGGCATGTCAACTGGTGATGTCATCACTTGGTGAGGTGACCATATTGTTGAGATTTCATAGGTGCAGCTTCCCTGCCAAATATACAAGACTCAATCTTGCAGCAGATGTCCCAGGCCTGTGGCCCTTACAGTCTTCCTACCCTGTTGTCTGAGATGCTCCCTAAGCTTTAGCTGTAGGAGCTATGTTGTAGATGTTATCAATTATGGCTGGTCACTTGTTATCTATGTTTTGACCATTTGTGAATTTCTGAAATGGTTTCCACCTGCTACAAAAAGAAGTGTCACTGATATATATATATATATATATATATATACACACACACACACACACACACACACACACATACACACACACATATATGTATGTATATATAATTTATTTTTATAATATCTGCATGTATGTCTGTGTGAGGGTGTCAGGTCTCCAGAACTGGAGTTATAGACAGCTGTGAACTACTATGCGGGTGCTGGAAATTGAACATGCATCCTCTGGAAGAGCAGTCAGTACTTTTAACTGCTGAGCCATCTGTCTCTGCAGTCCAAGATATATACTTTTTAATGGTATAGAAGTCATTAATCAGTTTTTTTAGACTTTTTTATTTAGTTTATATGTGCAAGTGTTTTGCTTGCATAGACGTGAGGACACCAGGAACATGCGTTGTCTGTAGAGACCAGAAGACCCGTCAGACTGTGTGGAAATGGATCACAAACACTTGTGAGCCTCTTAGTGGGTTCTGAAAACCAAATCCAGGTCCTCTGGTGAAGCAGTTGCTGTCTTTAACATCTGAGTCATTTCTCCACCCCGTGACCTCTAACCCCTTTATCCTCTGGTCTTAGCTGGGATGACAGGCCTGTATCACCACATCCAACTCCAACTCAGTGGCTTTCTATGGGATGTTAATATTATTATAACCTCCGAATTTAAATGGGGCTTACTTAAAGGACCATCTGTAATAATTAAAGGGCTTTGGGGAAAGACTCTGGATGATGAATAAATAGTGTCCTGGGTGGGAGTTTGAAGGGCAGAAGCCTGGTCCTTGGACAGTGTCTTAGTTAATCTGCCCTCTAAGTCTGGGAAGTGGAGTACTTGACATTTTTAGCAGACTCACATTAGAGGCGAAGAAAAGGATCATGGGAGAAGTTGGTCACACATGTCACCATGTAGCATGGGTACAGATTGGCCCTGGTTCCAAACCCAGCCTACCACTAAACCCATAGGCTGGGCTATGTGCTGTCTCCCCAAACTGGGGGTTACTCAGCACATGTAGGACACTTCTCATGGACAATGATTCCAACAATGTATCTATTTATTTTATGTGTGTGAGTACACTGTTGCTCTCTTCAGACACACTAGAAGAAGACATCAGATCCCATGACAGATGATTGTGAGCCAACATATGGTTGCTGGGACTTGAACCCAGGACCTCTGGAAGAGCAGTCAGTGCTCTTAACCACCGTGCCATCTCTCCAGCCTCGT
Organism: Mus minutoides; assembly: GCA_902729485.2. Taxonomy (NCBI): domain Eukaryota; kingdom Metazoa; phylum Chordata; class Mammalia; order Rodentia; family Muridae; genus Mus; species Mus minutoides. The sequence continues at coordinate 14,429 of CACVCL010034057.1, forward strand.
ATTTGTGTATTTTTTTTTTAAGATTTATTTTATTTATTATATGTAAGTACACTGTAGCTGTCTTCAGACACTCCAGAAGAGGGCACCAGATCTTGTTACGGATGGTTGTGAGCCACCATGTGGATGCTGGGATTTGAACTCATCACCTTCGGAAGAGCAGTTGGGTGCTCCTACCCGCTAAGCCATCTCACCAGCCCCGTATTTGTGTATTTTTAAGGATGCATTTTATTGCTTATGTATATGTGTGTTTCTATGTGCATATGCATGAGGGTGCCTGAGGAGGAGGCCAGGAGAGGGTGTCAGGTCCCCCAGAGCTGGACTCTGCGAGTGCTGGGAACTGGACTCTGGTCCCTCATAAGGACAGCAAGGTCTTTTAGCCACTGTGCCATCATCTTTCCAGCCTCCAATATCAAAATGTATGCGTAATTCAGAGTGTCTTTTATGCCTGAGAGGCCTTCCTCAAATTGCTTTCTGCTGTGTGACTCTTGGCCCCCCTGCTGAGGAAAGTCAGGTGAATTTGAAATTAGTTTCCATACCGAGGCTGATGCAGCTCACACCAAACTGTGAGAAAGTGCCCCTCCCCTCCTTTAATCTGGCCTGGCCCACGGGAGGCCAAGCTCCTGTTTGGTCTGCAGGAGCAAGGCACACACATCTGGGATCCACATGGCGACTCAGGAGGCCGTCAGGAGGAGGGGGATGGTTCACAGCAAGGTGAGAAAAAATAAAGCTGAAATGAGACTCTTTTAAACATGAAAAGGAGAAGAAGTGCCTCTGAAATTAAATCCAAAATGAATTTAAGGTAATGGCCGGCATCTTGTCAACAAGCAGGAACATCCAAGGAGGGCACAGGAAGCTGTGGAGGATGGCCCGGAGAAAGAGAGAAAAAAACAGGGCCCGCACCAACCTGGCTTGGAGACACTCAAGCATCCGGGGGACACAGCGGTATGTTTTCACAGCGCGTATGTGTGCGCGCGCGCATGCGGGCTTACGAAGTTATCGAACCCCATGGTGTTTGATGTGGTTTCGATTAGAGATGTGATTCGGAGATTCGGGTTGATGTGTTCTGAAGTTGATGCTGAATGAGTTGTAATCACCAAGACACAGATCTTCTGAATTAGGGTTTCCATGGTGTCTGCAACGTGGGTGCACTTAAGCATGACTGTGTGGACCAGAGGCAACATCCCATGGGGAAAGCCGTGTCTGCCCTCACCTGCAGAGATGCAGGCAAGATGCCAATGGCGCTAGTTCAGAAAGCCCGAGAGCAGCCCTCTGTCTGTGTATCTGCTGTGTCTATCCACTGTGGGGACTGTCCACGCCACTGTGAGAAGATGGTACTTCCCGATTTTGTTCACTGGTGACCACTGTCACCTCCTTGGTATTGCTTTGCTTTCAAACAGTGTGCTCCCATCGACCTTTGACAGTTGAGGGGACAATTTGACCTGTTAAAGGAGATAGCTGGCGTTTTTTTTTGTAGCAAACCGCAGCTCGGGTCAGATTAGCTGATGATCAAATGCAGGTCACCTCCTGGGGGTGTTCTCTGCATACATATCCTAGAGCAGGTGGCCCTCACAAAGAAAAATGGCACAGAGGGTTACTATTCACACAGGTGGGACCGTAGCCCTAAAGTCCACCAATCCTATAGGACATGCTACATGTATGACTGAGTGATATGATTTAGTGACCCTGGGTTATGTTAGAATCCTCAGGCCGTCTTCACTTTTGAGTCTGAAACTGTGGGCGTCGGCCAACCTGAAGGGACTTCTGGTGTAAGAGTCTAGCCTGAGCCCTAGCAAGGCTCCAGCTCAGCTCAGGCATTAGACATCCGCATTGAATTGGGAGCTCTGCTCTGGAGCTGTTAGGACAGATTGCCTTGACTTCTGTGTTTTGCACACCAGCCCTGCGTGGCACCTCAGGTTTTCCTGTCACCCTTCCCTGGCCTTGCATGGTGAATGGCAAAATACATTCACCTGACTTACTTGTTCACTGGCAGATTTCCCCCTACTCCACCCCACCCCCATACCCTCCCCCACCCCGTCCTGGAACCTAGGATCAATGGGACATACTAGGGAATTATTCGGTTGTTGTTACATTGGGCTTTGAGACAAAGGTCTCACTAGACTGTCTCCCAGACTGGCCTTCTTGCCTCAGCCCCCTGAGTAGCCGAGATTGTGGGTGTGGCCCACCCCAGCAGTCTCTGCAAGACTCAGCAGTGCTGGTGGCTTTGGTTTTCAATGGCAGGAGCTCTCCTTGGTAACCAGTTGCTCTGTCACTGAGCATATACATCAATCACCGTCCCCAGCACACATGAGGCCAAGTTGCTTTGTCGTGCTGAAGCTAAGTCTGTGAGCTTATATGGAATGTGTAAGGGAGAGTGGCCACAGGGTATTGAAAGACCCTAGTGAGGAAAGCAGAGGCAGACTTAAGACTGTGTGTGTGTGTGTGTGTGTGTGTGTGTGTGTGTGTGTGTGAGAGAGAGAGAGAGAGAGAGAGAGAGAGAGATGCTTTAAGCTCATGTTGTGTTGCAGTCATGGAATAGCTGAGGCCCATTTCTCATACTTCTAAAGGCTGAGAGGTTCAAGGTCAAGGGTCATCCATTGCTCTTTAGAGGAAGATGAGAGAGAGAGAGAAAGAGAGAGAGAGATTATGAGAGGGAGAAGGAAGAGAATAGGCACCCGTGTGCACACACTAATCTCTCTGCCAGTTACACGTGCCCATGAAAAGACCTTTGACCCATTCCTGAGAGCCTGATGGCCCGGTTACCTCCCGATGAGTCCCACCTTTAGCAGCAGTTGTACCAGGCATTACCTCCAACAGGTGGATCGGACATCCCATTAGACTACAGCCACTACCCTTCATCCCTCAGCCTGGAGGCACATGGCCTGAGCAGGGGGACAATGACCATATGGTCACTAAAAGTGCACCAGTGTGCTTCCAAGTCAAACGGAGGGCCCACCCCCCTGGCCTGAGTTCTTAGCTCCATCCCCTCTCCCCCCAGGATGATAAGCCAGTGAGGTCTGAGCACAGTGTGCATGGGCAGTTATACTGTGCTCTTGTCCTTACCCGAATGGGATCCCTGGCTCTGTGCTGTTCACTAACTTAGCTCCCATCCTGCCTGTGCAGTTAGCACTTATTGCACCAGCTTCCTGACAGAGGAGAGCTTGCTTGCAGAGAAGTCTGTTGGGGACTCTGGAGGAGAGACTCTGGGACAACAGAACCTGCAGGTCATTTTATAAACTTGCGTATCTTCCTCCTGACCCCCAAGACAGGCTTTCTCTTTGTTCCACTGGCTGTCTGGAACTAACTCTGTAGACCAGACTGGCCTCAAACTCACAGAGATCTGTCCACCTGCCCCTTCCTTCGGATTGCTTGGTTTAAAGGCATGTGCTACCACCACCAGCAGCTAAACTTGCTTATCCTAACGCCAGATTTTACCCCATTTTCTGACTTTCTTCTTGTGATTAGCCCCCCTTTTCCTTTATTTAATAGATTATGGTTTGTTGGAAATTCATTGTGCAGTGATGGGTTTCATGAGGACAGTTTCCTTTTAACTATAATTGTGTACTCGGAACATGGTACTTAATCAATTTGATGGTTTTGAAACTAAAAAAAAAAATAGATCAACTTTTCTAATTATGCTATTTCCCGTGTTCATTCTTGTATTTTGTTCAACACTAAAAAACTATTTTAAATATTTTAAGCTGGTAGTCTGTGGTGCATGCCTTTAACCCCTGTACTTGGGAGGCAGAGGAAGGCACATCTGGGAGTTCGAGGCCAGCCTGATCTACACAGAGAAACCCTGTCTGGTGTGGGTGGGGGAGAGGACTTTAAGTCAGCATACAGAGCAATGGGTGTCTTGTGGCATCTCCACACAGTTTACCATTACACTTTGCTCTCGGCCATATGATTCACTCCCCTTCCCCTCACTCTGGCTGCCCTGTCCTCTCCCCATACAGTCCTCTCTTCTGTGCTTCTTGACTCAAGAATTCTATTACCCACATCCCATTCAGCCCTAAGAGCTCTTTCTTCTGTTGGACCCTTTCTAGTCTCATGATACACACACACATACACACACACACACACACACACACACATGCACTAGACACATACACATAAACACTAAACACATATGCACAAAAGACACACACACACATATACACACATCACACACACATACCAGATATACACACTCACACATACAGAGACACACCAGATATACACATTTACACACATTAACACACACACACATAGACACATACACACACACACCAGACACACAGACACATTCACATATACACACACACACACATAGACACATATCACACACACACACACACACACACACCAGATATACATATTCACATACAGCAGACACACACTAATACACACGCATAGACACACACACCAGACACACAGAAAGACACACACACTGGACACATACACACAATGCAGACACACACACCAGACATACACAGACACTCACAAACAGACATACATAGAATCAAAGACACACTCAGACACACACATACTCACACACACTCACACACACAAACATACATACACAGTCAGACACACCAAAAGTGGGAAGAAAAAAAAAGAAAAAATATTTTCTACTTGTGACCCATTATTGCTCAAGATCTTTTATATTCTGGATATATAAGTTCTAAAGCACTTACACAATTCATTTGTGAATAGTAAATCATAGTGTGTATATTTAGATTTTACAATCTCCAGTGCTGAAGACTTCACTAAGCATGCATATATGAGAATGATAGCAGAAGCCTTGTCTTCAATGCTGAGGACCCCACTAAGCATATATACATGATAATAGCAGAAGCTATGTTGGCAGACATTCTAAAACCGTTCGGAGACTCTCCTCTAATCCCTAGTCAAATTTTATTTAATAATATTTTAAAGATGTCAAATTCAAATATCTCCTAGTCACCTGAATAGCTACTTATCATCTACCTACACATCTACATATCTACCTGCCTGCCTGCCCATCAGCCTCCCTATACACTCTCATATATATACCATGCCTTCGTTCATTTACAGCCAGTGAAATTGCTCAGTGGTCAAAAAACGCTGGTCCTGCAACCCTGGTAATCTGAGATCTGTCACTGTAAGTCATATAAGAAGAAACACTCAATGGCACACCTCTGCAGTCCAGTGCTGTGGTAGGCAGAGGCAGAACTGTATACATGTGGTATACACCCCCCCCCAATAAATACACATTTGAAAATAAAATATCTTTAAAACCTCTCATTTAAAATAGATATGATACTTTAAGCTTATAATCCTACTTCATCCCTGCCCCCTCCCCCATCCCTGCCATCCCACCTCACCCCTGCCTCCCCACCCCTCCCCTGCCTCCTCACCCCACCCCTGCCTCCCCACCCCACCCCTGCCTCCTCACTACCATCTGTTCTCCATGTCCAAGGCTTCTTTGAACATTTGCCTTAGCTTGTAAACATTATAACATGTTTTGCTCGTAGCTTAAAGGTGGTCCCAGTTTGCCAGCAGAGGGCCCTCTGTTCAGTCTTCTTCCCTGACTCCTCAGGACAGAGGTACTGACAGGAGAACCTCTGTTCCCTGCCTCTCACGGACAGCTTGGGCCACTCTCTATTTGAGAAAAGCTGGGGTTCCAGGTCACTCAGGAGAGGACACTGTGGCCCAAGACCAGCTTGTGAGGCAGTGGAGGGGAGGTGGAGTGTGACACATGATTGGGATCTCAGTGTGTGTGTGTGTGTGTGTGTGTGTGTGTGTGAGAGAGAGAGAGAGAGAGAGAGAGAGAGAGAGACAGAGACAGAGACAGAGACAGACACAGAGGGATGTTGAATGTATGTGTGGTGTCTATGTGCATGAGTGTATGTGGTGTGTGTGAGTGTGTCTGATGTATAGTATGTGCATATGTATAAGTGTATGTGGTGTGTCACGAGTGTTTGGTATGTGTGTGTACATGTGTGTGATGTGTGTAGTGTGAGTGAGTGTGTGTGTGTGATGTGTAGTATGGGTGTGTGTATGGGTGTGTATGTGAGCGTGTGTGTGGTGTGGAGATGAGCATGTGTGATGTGTATGCTATGTGTGTGATGTGTGAGTGTGTGTTGTGTGTGTGCTATATGTGCTGTGTGTGAGTGTGTATGTTCTCTGTTCAAGTGTGTTATATATATATATGAGAATATGTGATGCATGTGTGATTGTGTGGGTGTGTGAGATTTTGTGTGTGTGTGTGTGTGTGTGTGTGTATGTGTATGTGTGTGTGTGCACCTGCCCTGCAGAGAAAAGGCCTGCAGAGGACTCAGTCTATCACACTTGCTCAGCTCATGTCTTTTATTAGGAATGGAGCTGAGCTGACGTCCTTGTCAGGGGAGATGACCTGAGAGTGGCTATGCATGCCTAACATCACAGTGGAGAGTGAGGTCCCTTTGTCATGCCATTCGGAGTGCCAGCACTGCCTGGCTTGAGGCTGGCTGTCCCTTTGAGGGTCTCACCTCCTAGTCCTTAGACCTTCTGCTCTATTCCTATTAGCTATTGGTTCCTTGCGGTCTCTGGCTGGCCCCTTGGTCCCTTGCTGTTCCTCACACATCCCGACACACTTCCACCCGTGACCTCACACATGCAGGTCCTTTGCCTGGGAGTCCCACATGTCCCCACCCACTCCTTCCCTCCTTTGGTGCCTCCTTGGTGTTGGGGGATGGGTGTCCATCTCTGGCTTTAGTTTCCTTTTTAGCTCTTATTACTTCTGAACATAATTTATATTTTATCCTGTTTTCATTTTTTTTTTGCTTTATCATTGTATTTCCAGTGTGCAGAAGGAGCTCTGCTATTCAGCATTTGATATGTCACAAAGCCCAGAGAGATTATAAGAAATGTTCCTTGATGATGCTTCTCGGTTCACAAATACTGTGTCTGCATGTGTGCATAAGATACATTTCACATATATAATGTGTCTGCATGTGTGCATAAGATACATTTCACATATATACTGTGTCTGCATGTGTGCATAAGATACATTTCACATATATACTGTGTCTGCATGTGTACATAAGATACATTTCACATATGTACTATGTGTGCATGTATGCATAAGGACACAGACAAGCTCAGCATGCAGACAGGGCTTTCTGTCACCTGCTGCCCCAGGTGAAGCAGCTGTCCCCTGCCTTCGGCCCTGCCTGTTGTTGCTTCCTCTGCCCCTGCAGATGTCCTCCAGCCATGTTCACACCTTAGTACCTCTGCAAGTACACTGTCTCCCGTCGGGGTTCTTGTGGTCCTTGTGTTAGTGTGTGTGTGCTCCTTGGTTTCTGGTGGGTCTTTTACAGCATGGTACCAGAGTAGCCCAGAGCATGGTCCAAACACACTCCTTTGTTTGAAGACAAGGTTTCTCTGTGTAGCCCTGACTGTCCTGGAACTCACTCTATAGACCAGGCTGACCTTGAACTCAGAAATTTGCCTACCTCAGCCTCTGGAATGGTGAGATTAAAGGCATGTGTCACTACTACCTGGCTGGACTCCTTTATGTGGGGCATGCATGCTCCTGACCCTAGGTCCCCATCACTCAGTATCCAGGCTAGTATGTTGTTGTTTGTTTGTTTCCGAGTTCTTTTCTATCTCTTGCTGCTTATGCAGGGTCCTCCTTTTTACCCATACAATATTTCATCCTCAACCCGAATCATCTGATTTAGACTGGAAATATCTCCAGAGCGGAAGATTCTTCGTTCTGGTCCACCACCATATGCATCCCAGGGACAGTTATTGCGAAGCAGTGTTTCCAAGGTCACAGCCACCGGCTTTGCCTTCCTCTGGCTCTGGCTTGCTGGCTTCTCCCGTCTACTCACAGTCAGTTACAGGGGAGCTCAGAAGGGACTAAGAACTTGTGGCTGGCTTTGTCTTTGTCAAGTGTGCAGTGTCCCTCTCAGAAGATTGCTCAGAGTGGCCTCCTGGGGTGGCCTCCTGTGCCCTAACACTAATGGTCTTCATCCAGACCTCCTCCTGTGCCCTAACACTAATGGTCTTCATTTGGGGAGGGATCTTCCTTTGCTGTGGTAACAGTGCCAAGCACAGCTCATAAGCTGTTAAGCCCATAGCATTTATGACTGTGAAGTAAAGAAATTTGAGGAAGGAGGAAAGGAAGGAAGGAAGAAGGAAGGAAGGAAGGAAGGAAAGAAAGAAAGACAGACAGACCCAGCCGCTTTACCCTTCCATACTTGTTCTTGCAGCAGGGTCTTGCAGACCTTGTGCAAACCCTGATTTCTCCAGCGTTCTGTTTTCTCATGCCCAGCTCAGGAGCTAACTGGCCCTTTGAGGGTCTGAACTTCCACTGAGCTCCTCTGTTTAGTGAACATATTAAGTTATAGAAAGTGTATGCCAAGTACTTTCTTTAGTAGTTCTGCACCTTATTTCAACTTCAAAGGAAGCCATGCAACATTCACAACTGCTTTTGGTTGGGCTGGGGAATGAAAAATGAAAGCAAAGTCAAGAGAGGGGTCTTTCAGGACCCCTCCCCGTACCCCCCATGCTGTGGTTAGTTAGGAAAAAAAAACCAGTTTTCAGATAATGCCATAGCTGCTTCAGTACTTAAGTCATAGCTTTAAAGGAGGACTACCTGTGACATTGGTCACTTGGCCATTCCTTCCTATGGGAGCAGAGTGGAGAGTGCTGGTCAGAGGGCCTAAGAGGGCCTTACTGAGTCAAAAAAACAAAAACAAAAAAAAACAAAAAGTAAAAACCCATGGCTTGACATTTCAGCTTCCTACCCTGGCTCAGAGCTGCTGCTTCAAGGATGTAAGCCCAGCAGCCCGGCTGGTCAGATGCACTAACACAGGTTCCCTCAGGGCATTTAAGAAGTGAGTAGACTTAGGGCCCTAGTAGATGCAATTAGCATTCACCTGCTCATCCGCTCATCCGTTATGTGTGGGGCCCTGCAGTCAATCCTCAGGACCATTTAAAGAAAAAGGGAGCCGGGCGTGGTGGCGCACGCCTTTAATTCCAGCACTCGGGAGGCAGAGGCAGGCAGATTTCTGAGTTCGAGGCCAGCCTGGTCTACAAAGTGAGTTCCAGGACAGCCAGGGCTATACAGAGAAACCCTGTCTCGAAAAACCAAAAAAAAAAAAAAAAAAAAAAAAAAAAAAAAAAAAAAAGAAAAGAAAAAGGGAGTTCCACTCATGCTTTTGAATATTCTCCCCCCACACCCAAATTCATAGAAACAAAAGCCAGCTAGCAGCACCCCGTGCCCTCCAGCTCACTCGGCAATATCATAAATGAACAGTCTATTTGGAAGTACGTCTTCTTTCCAAACCTGGAAACTCAACAGAACCCTGTGGGGCTGTCAGGATTGTACCATAAATTCTGTGCCAAGGGACAGGAATAGGCATTATGAAGATAGGGTAGTGGTTGCATTAAGATCCGCTGGCACTTAGCTAGATTTGGAGCCAGCTGTTGGTTCTCCCTCCCTCACAGCTGCCGTCTGTCCGTCCATCCGGGGCATTTATAGGCAGTCACCTAATTGTGGCGGACAAAATGCTGGGACTCAGAGACCCTGCAGGTTTATAACACTATGCGACTCCGCTCCTGTTGGGTCCCAGGGCTCTGAGATGTACCACAGTCTTTCATAGTACAAATGGCACTCATGACCTGAAAAGACAGAAGCCAAATGGGGCTATGGCTTTTAGGGACTTCTGGTATTCTCCTCCCAGACACAGTGCTCATGTGCCATCTGACCTCAGGAAACGGTTTTTGTTATGTTTGTATTTGGTGACTAGATGGTCAATAAAACCAGGAAGAGGCTCAGTTAACTTCCTTGTTTGACTTTCTTTCCTTTTTAGTGTCTCTGCTTCTGAGGATATAGAGGCTGATGGCTTTTCCCTTAATTTCACAAAAATGTGGGACCCTCCGCTCACTTCCAGGGTGCTTTAAGTTAATGTAAAAGGCACGAAGTTCTAATGGCCGATTGTCCCCAAGTCATAGGAAGCTGGAGTGCAGACTGCTCAGGCAGGTAATGGTGTAGTCTTGCTTAAGCCATGCTAATGCAATGAATAAGCTGTGGCCACAGTTTTGGTGTCAAACGGGTGTGTCCAAAGTAGCTGAAACGGACCTTGTCCCCAAGGGAAACTGGCCTGGTGATTCCCTGCGGTTAGAAACCGTGGACCGCCGGGCCTGGTGGCGCACGCCTTTAATCCCAGCACTCGGGAGGCAGAGGCAGGCGGATTTCTGAGTTCGAGGCCAGCCTGGTCTACCAAGTGAGTTCCAGGACAGCCAGGGCTATACAGAGAAACCCTGTCTCGAAAAACCAAAAAAAAAAAAAAAAGAAACCGTGGACCTCATGAATTCAGATGATCTTCTGGGAGTGGTGGTACACACCGTTAGTCTCAGCATTCAGGAGGCAGAGGCCGGTCGATCATGGTTTGAGGCCAGCCTGGTCTACAGAGCGAGCCTGGGGAGGCTAGGGGTTGGTGGAGGGGCTGGGGATGTGAGGGTGTTGGCTGAGATTCAGATGATCCAAAATATGTTTGTTCTGACCATGTGGTCTGTCTGTGTGAGAATCGGGCCTTGGTGAAATACTCACTAGACTGACGGTTTCATTCAGAAAAGTGTCCCGTGTCTGAGGAAACAACAGAGCCAGTGAAGGATCTGGGCTCATGGAATAAAGAAGGCACTTGCTGTGGGGTGAAGCATGGGACGGAGCTCTGTGCCCCTGCACCCACTTAGTAGACGTATGCTTATCACATGCACATACAAGCAGGGCAAAACACACTCGGAAGGTTTTGTGTGTGTGTATGTGTGTGTCTGTGTGTATATGTGTGTGAGTGTGTGTATGTGTGAGTGTGTGTAGGTGTGTGAGTGTGTGTCTGTGTGTGAGTGTGTGTCTGTGTGTGAGTATGTGTGAGTATGTGTGTATGTGTGTAAGTGTGTGAGTATGTAAGTGTGTGAGTGTGTGTCTGTGTGAGTGTGTGTATATGTGTAGGTGTGTATGTGTGTGAGTGTGTATGTGTGTGATTGTGTGTATGTATATGTAGGTGTGTAGGTGTGTGTATGTGTGTGAGTGTGTATGTGTGAGTGTGTGAGTGTGTGTGTGTGTGTGTGTGAGACGGGCAATAATAATTACAGAATAAGAGGTTATCAGGCAATGGTGCTGGGGAGAAATTGTAGAGAAGGAAGCAGAGGGTGGGGTGAATATACTGTATTAATGTGAAATTCTCAAAAGAATAAAAAAATTGCTTGGTGGTAGTGGTGTGTGGCATTTGGAAAACAGAGGCAGGTGGATCTCTATAAATATTCAAGGCCAACTTGGTCTACAGAGCAAGTTCCAGGACAGCTAGGACTACATGCAGAGAAATCCTGTCTTTAAAAAAAAAAACAACCTAATAATTTATTATAATAAATAATAATTTATTATAAGTAATAAATTAATAATAATAAATATAAAGAAAAACTTATACAAAAAATAAACATATTTAGGGTTTTTTGTTTTTTGTTTTTATTTTTGTTTTGTTTTGTTTTTGAGACAGAGTTTCTCTGTGTAGCCCTGGCTGTCCTGGAACTCACTTTGTAGACCAGGCTGGCCTTGAACTAAGAAATCTGCCTGCCTCTGCCCACCAAGTACTGGAACTAAGGCGTGCACCACCACTGCCTGGCTCATGCATAGTTTTTAATCTGCCCAATGTTAGCTCTTTAATATTGCCATAAATAAGGTGTATTTCTGAGTTTGAGGGCCAACCTGGTCTACAAAGTGAGTTCCAGGACAGCCAGGGCTACACAGAGAAACCCTGTCTCGGAAAAACCAAAGAGAGAGAGAGAGAGAGAGAGAGAGAGAGAGAGAGAGAGAGAGAGAGAATCTATCTATATTGTCTATCAGCAGGCTCGTGCTTAGTCCATAATTAACCAGTTTCTCTATATTGAAAACAGGCCAAGTGTTTTGTGTGAGTAGAAACATAAGCCTGTTAATTTGGCAAACATACATATTTGATTTTTTTTCCTTGTTCTGGTCAACTCGCTCCAGGTGGCTCTGCTCACTCTGGCCAGCCCCTCTGGTTCCAGCCACCCCTTACAGCCCCGCTAGCTCCGGCCAGCCCCATTTGGCCCCGCTTGCTCCGGCCGTCCCCTTTTGGCTCCACTCGCTCAGGCCAGCCCCGCTCGCTCTGGTTGGTCTCTCCAGTCCAAGGATTCGTTTTTTTAAATTATTATTCTTCATAAGTACGCTGTACCTGACTTCAGACGCACCAGAGGAGGGCGTCAGATCTCATTACCGGTGGTTGTAAGCCACCATGTGGTTGCTGGGATTTGAACTTCAGAAGAGCAGTTGGGTGCTCTTACCCGCTGAACCATCTCACCAGCCCCCATATTTGATTTTTTAAAATCTCTTTATCTCTGTCTCTGTGTATCTGTCTCTCTATGTCTGTGTGTGTGTGTGTGTGTGTGTGTGTGTGTGTGTGTGTGCGCGCGCGCGCGCGCGCCCAGGCTAGCTTGGGACTTATGTTCTTTCCTTTAACCTCCTAAATGCTAGGATTAGGGTTACCACTACCTTCAGCTCTTTTCTCTTGGTGAGGAATGTAAATTCAGCACCGGGCTTGCTCAGAACCTGGACTGTGAAGATCTGAGATCTCTGGCGGCTGCTCCGCCTCCAGTGGTCTTCGCCTCAGAGGTTTGAATGCAAGGGTTTTCTCCTGGGAAGCACACACAGGGGCTGCTGTGCCGGGTGGAGTGTGGTGGGACGGGATTTTTATCTTATTCCAGGTGTAGCTCAGGGTTGAACCAAGCATATAGGCACGCGCGCGGTGTCTCTCCAGCCTCCCCTAGGCCTGCTCCCGCCGCCATCCCCAGCCTTCACTAGGGACTTCACTAGGACATTTCTTTCCTCCCCTTCCACACCTGTACCCACCTCCCTGGGGTAGTTTATGAGCCCAGGAGGAGGCAGATTTGACACAGGGACACAGTCTCTGAGGACAGCTGCAGACAAGTTAGCTCCCCAGACAGTAAAATGTAAAGAGGGGGGAGGGGCGACCTTTGAAGTTTGCAAAAAAGCATGACTTTGACCATTTCCTTTTCCTCTTCACCGGGTGTCCCAGGTATTCTGCTGAGAGCGACTGCCAGCTAGCTTTACAAGGAAGGAGGCATGTCCGTCCCCAGGGTCTGAGTCCTTAGTGTTTAGTACAGCTCTGAAAGGCTGTTCACGTCACCGGAGCCCTGGGCGAAGCACATGGGAACACTTGACTGGAGGTTCCAGAGCCAGGCCCTAGGGACATCCTTGCACTGTGCAGAGAACACTCTGGAGTCAGAGTTTAAACTTTGACGATACCGCTGGGCTTGCTTTCTTCCTGTGTGTTTCCCATGTGTTTTCTCTGTACTTGAGCTCAGGAGGAGGGCTGAGAACCAAGTAGACTGTGACCCCCACCCCCGTGCAATTTCTCCTCTCAATTTCATATCTGAGTTTTAGTCTCTGGTTGATTGCTATTCTTTCCACAATGTCTGTAGTATTTTTTTGTTTATAAAAGAATTCCAGGAGTTTACTTTTCTTTGTCATGTTTTGACAGTTTACCATGAAATGTATGGGGGGGGGAGGAGAAAGGGGGAGGGAGAGAGGAAGGGATGGGTGAGGATAGAAGGAGGTGGAGAGAGAGGGAGGGATGGAGAAAGAAAGGGGAAGGGGGAAAGAGAGGGAGGGATGGATGTAGAAGAGAGGGAAGGAAGGAGAGGGGGAGGGGAGGAGGGAAAGAGGGAGGGATGGAGAGAGGAGAGAGAGGGAGAAGGTGGGAGGGAGGGGAGGAGGGAGAGAGAGGGAGGGATGGAGAAAGAAGGAGGGGAGAGTGAGAGAGGGAGGGAGAAAGGGAGGGATGGAGGGAGGAGTGAGAGGGAGAAGAGGGAGAGATGTAGGAGAGGAGAGAGAGAGAGAGAGAGAGAGAGAGAGGGAAGGATGGAGGGGGAGGGGGAGGGGAGGAGGGAAAGATAGGGATAGAGAGAGGCAGGCGAGAGAGGGAGGAGGTGGGAGGGTTATACAGCATCAGGAGCCCCTGAGCCCTCCTTCTCTGTCTCATCCTATGTCAAAGGTCAAGGGATGGAGTGTTGTGAGAATTAAATGTGGAGTATAAAGGGGTCTGTCTGCAAGCTGAAAGCCTGGGGCTTCCCTTCGCCAGCCCTTGCTGATACTCCCCAGCGTGTGGTAAAATAGCCTGGCTAAAGCAACTAAATGGAGGTTTATTTCAGCTCACAGCTTAAGGAGATATAGTTCATTATGGTGGGGAGGCATGGTGGCAGGAGCTGTTGACTGACTGTGTAGGGTGGAGGGTAGGCTGGTGGGGATAGGGACATCTGGGCAGGTTTCTAGTTTGCTGAGGTTGTGTTTGTTTTAACCATGGGGTGTGTGCTTACTTTTATCCACAGTCGCTCATTTGCTCAAGTGTAATTGGTGGGAAAGGGTGTGCCTTTGTTATCACATGGGCACAGCTCAAGGTGCATTGTGGGAAAGGGTGTGCCTATGCGCCCATGTTATTACATGGGCATGGCTCATAGGTGCATTCTGAATGGTCTGTTTCTTCCCCCGATTTATGTCTGTGTCTCTGCTACCTATGTGGTACAGTCCTCATCAATAGCACTTCCTGTTGGAAGGACGACACGTGTCCTTTTTATTCTGTTTCAGTTTTTTTTTTTTTCTCCTCTTTCCGGCTTTTACTTTTCCATACAGATTAGAGTACACTAGTCTATGTTTATAAAGATTGAGCTGGAATCTTTTCAAAATTGTTTGTGTATTTAGTGCGTGAGTGTGTGTGTGTGTGTGTGTGTGTGTGTGCCACAGAGTGCATATGGAGGCAACAGGCCAACTGACAGGAGCTGGTTCTTTTTGAGGCTGGGTCTCCCTCATCCTGCTGCTGCTGTGCTGTGCTCCAGGCTATGTGGCCCAGGGCTTCTGTCTTCCTGACCCCACCCACACTGTTTTCCTGAAGCATGCTGGGATTACAGATGTGCACCAATGACATGTACACCCCCAAGTACATGCTTTGCACAGGAGCTCCAGGATTTGAACAAGGCTCCCGAGGCTTTGTGCTTACCTATAAATCTGTTTTACTAAATTGATCCAATCCATGAACACGATTGGCTGGTTTTATTTGTTTGTTTATTTTGTTTTTTTGCGTTTTTGCTTTTTGTTTTTTGTTTTTTTTCAAGACAGGGTTTCTCTGTGTAGCCCTGGCTGTCCTGGAACTCACTTTGTAGACCAGGCTGGCCTCGAACTCAGAAACCTGCCTGCCTCTGCCTCCCAAGTGCTGGGATTAAAGGCGTGCGCCGCCGCCACCACCACCCGGCTGTATTATTATTATTTTTTTAACAATTAGATCTTTGATTTCTTCAGCCACATTTTATAACATTGAAATGTGTGTTCTGTGTGCTTCATTGGGTTTCTACAGAAGATCTATTTGTCCCTAAATGGCTTGTTGAGCTTGTGTCTTATATTCTCATTGAGTTCTGTTGCTTCAGGTTTTTCTTGCTGTCCTCTGGCCCTTGCGGGAAGTGTTTATGTTTATCTTAGTGTGACCTCTTCCTTCCTCCATTCCTGTCTCTCACTGCGTCCTGCTTCCTCTCTGATGTACCCTGGTCTGAGGTAGCCATCTCACTTCTCTGAGTGAGTGGGCACAGTCTGGTATGCTGCCTCCTCGAGGGCGGGCTGTCGTGAGGTGACCGAGGTGGAGGGGCCAGCACATGGTTGCCAGGCTTGATGCAGAGGGCTCCTCAGAGGGCATTTGTGAGGAGACTTCTCTCGTTTTCTTCCAAGAGTCTGCTCGCTCGGCTCACGGAATGGAGAAAATGGTGCCAAGAGCGTGAAGCTGCCCAGAGGCTGCATCGAGGACCTGAGGAGGTAAACGGCTGGGACTCTGCCTCATCTTTGGGTGATCTCTTACCTGTTAAGCCTTGAGAACAACTTCAGTCCTGGAAAAGGGTAGAGGTCTTAATGAGGAATGCCTATTACATAATACATACATACATACATCATACATACATGCACACACACAAACATACACATATAGCCACATACATACATATGCATGCATACATACATACATACATGTACACATACACATGAGGGCGCGAATGTGAATGCGTGCACAGTCATCTAACTCAGGCTTAGGGGCTAGCATGTGCCCTCCCCCCCATCTCAGGCATTTCCTCCCTCTATCCTTCCTCTTCAAGGTTCATTTTCTTAGTTTTAGACCTTCCTCCCATCTAGCAGTCTATCGTTTGCAATTTAATTGTGTATAATTTTTGCTTTTGTTGTGTTTTAAGCAATGATGATGTAACTCAGTGTTTGAATAGAGGTTTAGCATGCTTGAAGCCCTAGGTTTGATACCCCAGCACTGGGGGGAAAAAGAGTAATATAAATATTTTTTTCACTTTTTTTTTATAGCCCTGGCTGTCCTGGAACTCACTTTGTAGACCAGGCTGGCCTCGAACTCAGAAATCCACCTGCCTCTGCCTCCCAAGTGCTGGGATCAAAGGCGCGCGCCACCACACCCATCTTTTCCTCACTTTTTAAAGAGTGGTGTAGTTCATAACAGTGTGCTTAGGTTTTTCAAATACTGTCCTAAAGGACACACTGGCTGCTGCTCCCTTCAGCCATCATAAAAAACCGTGGCGTTTGTTCTTTCCAGTGTCAGGCTGGTGCAGGCTCTCATGAGCTCCTTGGCGCTCCATCTCCTGGTGCTGTCCTTTGAGATGAAGGCAGGGTAGCTTAAGGACTGACATCACACCTCCAGGAGTGTGAGGCTGAGGAGGAAGGTGAGGGCGAAATGTCCACACACCATGGGCACTATCAACCAAAGCTAAGGAGAGTACGTGTTACCACTTAACCACCATGCCAAGCAGGACGGGGGCAGCTACTGCACATGGCTCACACGTGGCTTGCTTGCCAGTCTGCTCCAGGGTAGTACAGAGGGTTCTGGGTCCCCCAGGGTAGTACAGAGGGCCCCCATGCTTGGCAAATTCAAAGGCTAGCTGCTCTGTGGGTTGTGAGCATAAGAGATGTGCTCACGGTGGCAAAATGCATCTTACAGAGCAAGACTATGAGTAAGAGAAGGACAGATTCCCAAAGCAAGATGTATCTTAGCCGGTTGTATCGGATATATTTCACCTCCCTTGCTAACATGGAATTCTCCAGAAGGTAAGCTCCTCTCCCCTGTGAGACAGGGTCTTGGGGGTTCACTCTGTAGTCCAAATTCAGAACCCCACGGGATTAGGATGTGAACCACTGTCCTTAGGGGTTTTTTCTCCCTTCTTCCCCTTCCTTTCTCTTCTTTCCTTCTTTGTTTCCTTCCTAAGCGCCCCACCACCACCCCTCAGAGCCTGGCTAAGGTAGGCTTACATAGGTCCCGGTCTTAGCGTCTGCTTCTATGTCTCCTTACAGTCACCTTAACTGTTTTTTATTCACATAGCCACTAAGGAATTGTCATTACCAAACAACCTTCAAGTGGCCTCTTACAAAAGGAAGAGGGAGCATATGATCTAAGCACGAGGGAGAACCTGGTATAGCGAAGGATGGAGACAAAGGCTCTGCCAGCCTGTGAAGGGATATGGGAAGGAGAAGGCAAGAGGCAAGGCCAGGGATCATCATCTACTCAGGATGGGGCTCACAGAGGCTTCTTGGTATGAGTTTGCCTGGAGTACCCACTTCCTACCAGGATGGACACAAACTGACCTGTCTGTGCTCCAGCAGGGCCTCTGTGCACAGTCCCCTGGAGACCAGACTGCTAAGTGGGGTGAAAGTGTATAAGGTCAAAGTGCACATAGTTTGTAAGTAATAGACAAGGCAGAGGTAAGGTAAAAAGACGTACAAGCAAACACGCTGTACTGAAGGCAGAGGCAGCCTCTGCACGGGCTGGATGCACTTTTCTGCAATAGCATGCACTGCCCTCCCTTTCCTCAACCTGACCAAGGGTTCAGCGAACCCCAGTGTATGGTCTAGGACCTGGCCTGAGTTTCCACCTAGGAGTTGACCTTGGGCTGTCTGATCTGACTCTGGCCTGCCCTGTGAGCTCAAGAAAACAAGCAGTTAGAGCGGGCACTGCAGGCTGTGGGTACCAGTGTCCATGACAGTTGAAGAGCTGGCTCCCAGAGAGCTGAGAAACCAAATCCCTCAGAGTCCACAGATGAGAGGCAATCAGAATCTGTGATGAACTGAGGCTGTGGTCTTCCTCCTCGAAGCGTGCAAAAGCTCCATCCAACTCGTTAAAATTCCCTGTATTTGCTGTATAGGAGGAGGTTCGTTCTACAGGAGACCAAGTTCTTTTCCAGTTAGTGGCTTGTGTGGATGGAACTGCGCCCTCTCCCTCCCCCGGGCTTCTTTGAAATCTGTTCTCCCACCACCCCGGTGTTTCCCATGAAACATTTAACAGAGCATACACCTGGGAGAAGCTTAACAGATTCTGGTGGCAAAGAAGCCACTAGCTGGTCATTTGTGGGGCTGTGGGTGGTGTTAGGGGAGTGTTTCCCTCATTTAGGGACCAATTCTGGCCCCACTATTAGCATTTGAATCAGGCAGCCTAGTTGTTTTGATTGAACCGAGAAGGCGAGCCTTTGTTGTCCGCTTGTTGTTGCAATTTAAGGAGTAAGTTGTTCTCTGGTGTCCTTTAATCAGCTGAAATGAGGGAAATAGCAGCTGCTGCCGTCTGGTCTGGGAGTGCTACCAGGTCCACCTCTAAGGCCCCCTCGGTGTGAGCCCCAGATCCAGCAGCGCTCGCTCGTGGGGTCTTTCCCTCCCCACTGCTATCACTTCCTTCAGAACTTCTTTCAGTGCCATCAAAATATTCTGTTTGTCTGGACCCAGCCAATCAGCATGGTCGTGGGAACACAGCAGGTCCAGGCCATAAAGCTAATCAAAGCAGATCGATCCCCATTTCCCACACACGAGGGGCCTGAGGCCAAGGACAGGGCCACGTGAACCTGATATCCTAATAACTTCATGCTCAACAGGTAAAAGGCCCCATTCAAGGGCATGGGAACCACATACAGCCCTTTGTCGTATTTACTTTACAGGACCTGCAAGTGTAAAATACTTCTATTATTTTGGTAAAGTAATGAAAGCCTCAAGTTTTAGGTTAAAAAGACAGAAGCATGCGTACTCAGAAATCTTCCCTGTTCTTCCTTTTTTTTTTTTTTTAAAGGTGGCACTCCGGGTTATATTTTCTTATTTTTCTCCTACACTGAGCACAGAGGGACCTAAAGATTGGGGATTCTTGAGAATGGAAGTGACTTCTGGTACCCCACTGAGGGAAAAAGGAAGTTGCGTTCTGCTCCAGTCAGAGCTTACTTTGAGTGGCCGGTCAGTTTCGTCTCTGTGCCCGCAGCAACTAGTAAGCCTCGGCTCCTGCTCACGGCTGTGCCCCCTTCCCTCCCTCCTTACTCTCCCGGAACTGGGAGATGGCCACCCTCTGAGGCCGGCTTCGGCCTCTCGGAGGCCTTGTGTGATGGGCCCTCTCCCTCCCACCCACCCCTGGTGCACACAGAGCGAGTAACCCCGGGACAGTGACAGTGAGTTACACTCTCCAGCTGGAGCTCCTCAAAAGAGCCACCCAGGGTCCTAATTAGCGAGCATCCTCCCAGGGGCGGGTCTTCCCCAGGAAAGCAGTTTGTCAAACAGCTGTTCCCAACTGATTAAAGACTGTTTGCTTCTACCTAGGTGTTTGTTGTTCCCTGTGTACAAGGGCAGATGTCACCTGTCCTGTCCAAGCTCAGCAGAATCCAGCCCGGACTGCTTGCCTTTGCTCCCTGGTGACCCCACAGATTAGCCCTGAGACCCCCAGCTGTGATGTGAGCTCAGCTGAGCCCCTTGGGCATGGGTGGCCCACTTCTTAGCCTCAGGTGCTCTGGGGACACCAAGAGCAGCACACGAGGCAGTGGAAGACATCCACAGGCCTTCTCTATGGCCACACTCCACAGCCAGCAGCCAAGTAGCTCGGGGTGGTGATTTATTGGTTCTTGAGCCTAGGACCTCAAAAACAGCCCCACAGCCTGGCAGCGTAACACAGAGGCCTTTCTTTCTTTCTTTCTTTTTTTATTTAAAGATTTATTATATGTAAGTACACTGTAGCTGTTTTCAGACACACCAGAAGAGGGCACCAGATCTCATTGCGGATGGTTGTGAACCACTATGTGGTTGCTGGGATTTGAACTCAGGATCTTCAGAAGAGCAGTCAGTGCTCTTAACCGCTGAGCCATCTCTCTAGCCTGACACAGAGGCCTTTCATCCCAGCACTACAGAGGCAAAAGCAGGCAGGTCTCTGAGTTTGAGGCCAGCTTGGCCTACAGAGTTAGTACTAGACCAGCTGGGGCTATGTAGTGAGACCTTGTCTCATGAAAACAGACAGAAAAAATAGTCCCAGAGCTGGTCTGAGACCCCCATTAGAGCTCCCAGGAGGACTGGTAATGGAGGAATGTTCCTAAGACTACACAATGAAGTCTATACTTTAACCTGGGACAGAGCCAAGGTTTATGCAAGTTCCCTGGTGTCTGGAGCTAGCCAAAGATAGTAAAGAAATTCCCTACCATGCATATAGTTGCACACATGGGTAAATACACACAAGTGTATACACATGCTCACGCACACATGCAAATACTTATCCATGCACACATACTTTTGCACACATGTACACACACAGTATCCCATGTGCATGCACAGTATCCCATCGCTCAGCACAGGCGAGGGACACTGAGTGCCAGGCGTACTTTTCCTTCATGATGAACAGTATGTGAGGTGCGCTTATAACTGAGCATGTTTATAATGGCAGACAGCCCTCATCAATCACTGCAGAGCTGAAACTAGGCTTAGGGAAGCTCGCAGGGTCCATTACAGAATGCAGTCAGCCATTTCAGAGGGTACTATCCCATAAGCCTGTTCTAGGAGCCTACCCTCCACCACAGTGTGCTCCTCAGGCTGCAGGCTCTCCCGGAACAGGCCCATGTTTATGACAAACTATATTTTTAATGCATGGTAAAAATGTCCTCTGAAATCCACGCCACTTGTTCTGCACACACAACCGCATGCTGTATGCGAGCTGTCCTGTCAGCATGGTGGCCTCCTGCAGAATGACCCAGCCAAGGGCGTCCAGCCTGAGGACATGTGACTGCAGCCTCTGTGTATTCAAGGGGTGCTGAGCCTGACGGCTTTCTCCATGTTTGCTTTTCTCTGTTTGGTATCACCCCGGCAGACTGCTGGAGAGAGATGGCCGCTTTGCAGACATGGATGCTGAGCACAGGGCCCGAAGCCTGGTCAGTGTCCTGTGGGCCCAGGGGTAGCACCAATGCCATCCGTCCTGCTTGGAAATAGATTTGGGGGGTACAGAGGGAGCTGGGATGGAAGGTATTCTGTCTCCTGGCTGTAAGATCTAGTTCCGTTTTCCTGGAATTGTTACTCAAATCAGGATCTTTTGTGGCGGTGGCCAGGGACAGAAGGAAAGGTCCATTTGGGTTATAGTGAAGTAAAATCTGAAATCTAGGGGTGGAGGTTCAGCTGAGTATTTGCCTAGCTGCATCATATGAACAGGGCATGGTGGCACGTACCTGTAATCTTAGCACTTGGAGGGATAGAGGCAGGAAAATTGAGAGTTCAGAGTCACCCTAAGCTACACCACGAGTGTAAGGCCAGCCTGGCATACCTGAGGACTCTGTCTCAAAAGAGAATTATCAAGTCTACCTTAAAAAAACAGTATAGAGCCCAAACCACTTCACCTTCCTTCCTCTGGTCTTCTGCTTGTTCCTACACTACACTGGGCCAATGGGACTGGTTATAGAGAAGAGAGGACTCGTGTAGCAAGCATGAAGGCGGACCCAAGTGGTAGCTGTTGGTGATATGGTATAGTTTATTTTTTTATAGTGGCACATATTAGAAAACTTTCAAATATAAATATATAGGTCATTACTGCCACAGTTCTGATCTAAAATCCACTTCTCATGTTCTCAATAATGATGACAAAATGTAAATGTTTTTCCTTCCCAAGCTAGATTACATGGTCCCAAGAGAACATACACAGGCAGATGTTCCATCAAGAGAACCAGGGGAGGAGGACTCCACAGCCCCTGGGCAGCAGCCTCGAGCAGGACCTGCCCTCCAATTTCTGAAGTGCCAGAGCCCAGAAAGTCCACCGGGACGTCCCCACCTGAAGACAGGAAGACAGCGAGTGACTCTTTGTGGCATGTGAGTCATCAAAGCGATGAGAACAGGCTCAGAGAGATGGCTCAGCGGGCAGAAGGGCCTGTTGCAGGCCTGATGACCTCAGCTCCCTGGGACACACATGGTGGGAGAAGAGAACCAACTCCCACAAGTCGCTCTCTGAATCCCACATATCCCTGTACACATGCTTGTGTACACAGATACACACAGAGAGGCATATGTACACATATGTATCTGCACACACACATACGTATGCACACACATATATGCATGCACACACAGACGTGTATACATGCACACACACACATGTACACACATGCAGGTAGCACACACATAGGAATGCACGCACATATGTGTGCACACAAACACACAATATACATACATGTACATATGCATACACATGTACACATACATACGTACATACATACATGAATGTGCATACACATGCATGAACACACACACACACACACACACACAAAATAAATGTGAAAAATAGGTCAGAAATGAGGAACTTGCCAACAAGTAAACAGTAGAACTATGAACAGAACTCTAGGGTGGCAGTAGAAGAATTTGGGGTGGGGGAGATGTGAAAAAGTGGGTAATT
The DNA here is from genome assembly GCA_902729485.2 of Mus minutoides. NCBI lineage: Eukaryota > Metazoa > Chordata > Mammalia > Rodentia > Muridae > Mus > Mus minutoides. The sequence continues at coordinate 37,177 of CACVCL010034057.1, forward strand.
TGGATTTCACAGACAGGTTCCCTCTCACTTTGGGACTCTGCCAGCCTCAGACCACTTTCTCTACTCTCCTTCCAGGGGCCCTGGGCTGGGTGGGTGCCTATCCCTGCGGCCTCCAAACTCCCTAACAGGCTTTCATCCCTGAATTAGAGTGTGTGACCAGCCATCTCCTGCCTGTGACCCCTACTCACAGGAGACACCCCATGAGATTCTGTAGTTTTAGAGAGGCCAGCCTGGTCTACGAGTGAGTTCCAGGACAGTCAGAGTGACACAGGGAAACCCCATCTTGGATTAATTATTGATTGATTAATTTTAATTGTTATTACAGTGCTGGGGTTGAACCTAGGATCTTTCCAATATCAGACAAATGCTGTGCCACTGAGCTATGCCCCAGAGCCTGCAGTTTCTCTTCTGTACACATCCACTCCCTGGTCCCCAGGGAGGCATGGTTGGTGTTGCATGTTGACACAGGTGGGCTCAGCTGTGCTTCCTTCTCCCATCTCAATGAAGCTCAGGGTGTTTCATCGCCTTGTATCGAGTGCACGATGACACCTGCACCTTGGGCTGTTGGAGGACTCAGTTCAGGGATGAGAACAAGATGTCCTCCATCACGTTTGTCTGTGACACCAGCTCTTTTAATGGCCTCCCCATTTATGTATCAGTTGTGACTGGGTATTCCACACCCAGTTCCTTACTCTCCAGACCAGTAATCTCATAAGGGAAAACGAGGGCTACAGGCTGCTAGTGAGTCCTCACTGGTCATACCAGGCTAGACCCACCTCCCTGCCTGTCCTGTTAGATCCTCCCTAGGTGTGGACACTTGTGTAAGCCAGCAAATCACAGGGAGCCTCAGGTATAGGGTTACCCATTTTGAGTGTTGTCTTAGCAAACACTTCCTGTCCAGCCTCTGCCTGGCCCCTGATGCCTTTCTGATGCCCTGCAGGGTGGTTTTGTGGACAGCCACTATGGCTGCACTCCAGCATAGTGAGGCTTGGTAAAGCCTTCCAATAGAGTGCTTCCTCCAGTCCTGTGTTACTTTAGTAACAAACGTCCCTTTTTCTGTCTGGAATCCTTTCTAGATTGAGTGTAATGAGGAGAATTGGCGTTTCAGCAAAGCACCTTGGAACTGAGAATGAAGCTATCATACACTTTCTTATCCTTCAGAAACAAGCTTGCTAGGGCTGGAGCGATAGCTCAGGCAGGGGTTAAGAGCCTCTCTATTCTTGCAGATGAACCAAGTTCAACTCCCATCCCTCATAGTTATCTGTAACTCCAGTTCCAGAGGATCAGACACCCTCTTCTGACCTCCGAGGACACCAACTGTGTGTGTGGTACAGATACCCGGCGGGGAAACATTTAGCCACATAAAATAAATCAAATAAATCAAATAAATCAAATAATTCTGACCAGATTATTTCAGGCAATACAGGAGAGTCTCGAGTGCTGTCAAGGTCCAGGCACCATGCGGGTGATGACGGTGAGGACCAGCGTTCCTGTCCTTTCCAGAGCCACTCTCATCTCTGGTCACCCTTGTGGGATCCTTTGCAGCACTATGGCTGTGACCAGGCAGGGCCACAGTGATTTGACTCAGCTGCCTGACTTTGTGGGAGCCATCCTGTGGTACTCCTCTTCTCTAGGAGATCCCTAGGAGCCACCAACACAAAGTGACTTTAAGTCTAAGCCAACATAACTGAGGAAAAAAATTCTCTCATTGGATTTTCATGCAAGTTTCGGGATAGCTGATATTTACACATACAAACACACATATGCACACACATGCATGCACACGCACACACACATGGATACACACATGCAGACATAAACAGACACATACACATACATGTACATAGAGACCCAGACACATGATGAAGCATACAAAAACACACAAAAACACATGTGGACACACACACACACACAGATACACATAGATATATGCCCCCCCCACAGATTCACATAGATATATGCCCTCACACACAGATACATATAGATATATGCCCACCCACAGATACACACACACACAGACACACACACACGTGCACACACATACACACACACACACACACACGCACACACACACACGCGCGCACACACACACACACACACAGATATACGCCCTCACATGCACACACACACACACAGATACACACATGCACACACTCATTCACACACAGACACCTATACTCACACTTGCACACACATGCCCTTGCTATTTGCCATTTGCTTCCATTTCCCTGATAAGGACCTTTGATGAGGATTGGAAGAAGGATCTAGAAGCAGGTACTGTCTTAGCATCTTTGGCTTTTCAAACCATCTGCCAAGGTGGTGCTGTTGAGTACAGAATGCCAAGCTAAACTTTATCGAATTTGTTAGGGTTAGGGTTATTGTGATTTTGTTCATGGTCAATTCCAGTTTGTGCTTAAATATCCTTGTGGGTTCAAGTTATTCAGAAAGAAGTTAGAGAGTCCATGGCTGTTATAATCTACGGCAGACACACAGGAGAGCAGTGGTTAGAGCATATGCCAGGTATAGCCAGGAGGTGGGCCTCCGGGAAGAAGAACCAGGTATGGCCAGGAGGTGGGCCTCCTGGAAGAAGATCTGTGCAGGGAGTGAGATGGTTGAGTCTCGTAGCCTTGGGGAGGCCGAACCCTCCTTAAAACATACCACATTTGATTCTGGATGCTATTGTCTTTGAGAGAGGATGCTATTGATTTTTTTTTTTTTAAGATTTATTTTATTTATTATATGTAAGTACACTGTAGCTGTCTTCAGACGGTCCAGAAGAGGGCGCCAGATCTCGTTACGGATGGTTGTGAGCCACCATGTGGATGCTGGGATTTGAACTTATCACCTTCGGAAGAGCAGTCGGGTGCTCTTACCCGTTGAGCCATCTCACCAGCCCGAGTTTTTTTTTTTTTAATTATGGTATTGACAGGGCTGGAGAGATGGCTCCACAGTTAAGAGCATCCATCCACTGGCTGCTCTTACAAAGGACCCAGGTTCAATTCCCTACACCCACATGGCAGCTCACAATTACTTACTACTCCAGTTCCAGGGGATCCAGGGCCCTCTTCTGGATTCCATGGGCACTGCATACATGAGGTTCATATTGCAGGCAAAGCATTCATACACATTAAATTGTTTTTTTAACTACATTGAGGAAGGCTGTGTACTGGCTGGTTTTGTGTGTCAACTTGACACAGGCTGGAGTTATCACAGAGAAAGGAGCTTCAGTTGAGGAAATGCCTCCATGAGATCCAGCTGTAAGGCATTTTCTCAATTAGTGATCAAGGCGGGAGGGTCCATTGTGAGTGGGACCATCCTTGGGCTGGTGGTCTTGGGTTCTATAAGAGAGCAAGCTGAGGGCTGGAGAGATGGCTCAGTGGTTAAGAGTGCCGACTGCTCTTCCACAGGTCCTGAATTCAATTCCCAGCAACCACATGGTGGCTCACAACCATCCATTATGAAATCTGATGCCCTCTTCTGGAGTGTTTGAAGACAGCTACAGTGTACTTACATATAATAAATAAAATAAATTTTTTTAAAAAAAGAGAGAGAGCAAGCTGAGCAAGGCAGGGGAAGCAAGCCAGTAAAGAACATCCCTCCATGGCCTCTGCATCAGCTCCTGCTTCCTGACCTGCTTGAGTTCCAGTCCTGACTTCCTTTGGTGATGAACAGCAATGTGGAAGAGTAAGCTGAATAAACCTTTTCCTTCCCAACTGCTTCTTGGTTATGATGATGTTTTATGCAGGAATAGAAACCCTGACTAAGGCAGTCTGTGATCCCAAAAAGTTAATGTCATAAAGATGAATAAAATGTGTGTATGGGGACTCTTTTATTTGCAGAAAAAAGTCTGCACTGGTGTTAAGAGCATTTTGAGTTTGTGTACAGAAAACAGTCTGGATGTCATCTATAAGAGAATCTCTCCTCTCTTTCCTTTAGGAGTAAGCTTTCCAAAACCGAGAGGGGCACACTTGCTCCTGCTAGGGGGACCCCAGATTCCAGACCTACAGCACCCCTGACCCTTGCACACGTGATCCAGACCCATCCTGTGGTGGTAGGTTCCTGTTTTCTCTCTGCCTGTGCTGGGTGGAGTCTGTAGCTCTCCGTGAGATCAAAGGACCGAGGAGAGCAGGAGATGGTGGAAGGCCAGGGGGTGGGGCAGAGCAGGATGCCAGCAAGTGTGAGATTTCTGAGGATTTCCGGGCTGGAGATTAGATGGGCCAGCAGCATCAGTGAGAGATGAAGTATGGGAGATGTCAGGCTAATGGTAGGCACCGGAGAGGAATGAATGGCTCTCTAATGGCTTTCAACTCCTTGGGTGAGTTGGTGCCGGTAGCAAAGTTAGTGCACAGGGCAACCCTCAGAGTGTATTGTTGAGAACAATGAAAGAGTTCATGTAAATACCTGTTATTTTTTTCTGTTCATTCACTGTAGGAGGCCAAGACAGCAAGTCGATACTGGGTGAACTATGTGGATGAAGAATAAGTTTTTGTTTTTTGGGTTTTTTTTTTTTTTGAACAGTCATTAGCTAAAGTCCAAACAGGATTTGACAGCTTTCTTTTTCTTTGGTTCTGCATTATGATAAGCAGTGAGGTTGGTATCCCGATAAAGATGCTCGTGCCTGACATGAGGTGGCTGACACTTCATTTTCTCATTCTTCTTTTTTTTTTTTAAGATTTTATTTTATTTATTATATGTAAGTACACTGTAGCTGTCTTCAGACACTCCAGAAGAGGGCGCTAGATCTCGTTACGGATGGTTGTGAGCCACCATGTGGATGCTGGGATTTGAACTTATCACCTTCGGAAGAGCAGTCGGGTGCTCTTACCCGCTGAGCCATCTCACCAGCCCTTTTTTTTTTTTTTTTAAGATTAATTTATTTATATAAGAACACTGTAGCTGTCGGTCTTCAGACACTCCAAAAGAGGGCTTTAGAACTCATTATGGATGTTGTGAGCCACCATGTGGTTGTTGGAATTTAGGAAGAGCACTCAGTGCTCTTAACAGCTGAGCCATCTCTCCAGCCCTCATTCTTTCATTGTAAAGGTGACACCATCATGTAGAGCCCAAACCTTGAATCCGGATGATGGAGCCGGTCAGACAGGCAGCACAGTGGGCAGCAGCAGCAGACTGAGTAGACTCCAACATGAGGCTCCAGCCCATGGCTATCCGCTTCTTCTGGCTCATGGTCCTCCTGCCTGGTGCTCTCTTTGCAGCGTCTTAAATAAAATAAGCTTGTTTTCTTTCTTAAAATTTGTTTAAAGATTTATTTATCTATGCATACGAGTGTTCTATTTGTATGTATGCCTGTATGACAGAAGATGACATCAGAACTCTTTACAGATGGTTGTGAGCCACCATGTGGTTGCTGAGAATTGAATTCAGGACCTCTGGAAGAGCAGCCAATGCTCTTAGCTGCTGAGCCATCCCTCTAGCCCTTAAAATTTATTTTTAAAACAGCTTTCAAATTATGCATAAGGATAAGGAGGCATGAAAACGAGCCAAGGGTGTTTGATGAAATGAAATGAGCGTTATAAGTAGAAAAACATAAGGAGCGGAAGTAGATGCCAATAAGAGGTTGGATTAGGCGTATCCGAAGATGGAATGCGTGAACCAGAGAGTCCAGAGATGTGATCAGATGTGAGCACCAGAGACCAAGTGTTGGCCTTAATAGCCCAGTGGAGCTGAACCCGAGGTCCAGCAACGATGGCGGAGAAGCTGTGGAAAGCACTGTGCTGAACAGAAAGGAATTTCCAGAAGGGGTGGAAAATATCAATCCTCAGATTTAGGGACCCCCCCCTAAAAAAAATCACAAACACTAGTAGAAATGACAGCGTTGTCTGGGGATGTGGCTGAGTGGACCAGTGCGTTACTTGATGCTCAAGGCCCTGGGTTCAAGCTCCAGCATTGCAAGAATACTAATGGGGGAGGGGTAGGCGAGGAGATGGCTCAGCACTTAAAAGCCCCACTGCTCTTGCAGAAGACTTGGGTTCAGTTCCCGGAACCCACGTGGTGGCTCACAGCTGTGATTCCGGTGTCAGGGGACTGATGCCCTCTTCTGGCTTCCGTGGGTACTGCATGCACATGGCACACAGATATTCAAGCAGGCAAAACACCCATACACGGAAAAGATGAATAGTTTAAAAAAAAAAATTTCATCCAGGTGTCATGGTCCAGTACTCAGGAGGCAGAGAGAGAGAGAGAGAGAGAGAGAGAGAGAGAGAGAGAGGAAGAAGGAGGAGGAGGAGGAGAAGGAGAAGGAGAAGGAGAAGGAGAAGGAAGAAATTTCAGAAGAACAATGGAGATGCTTAAAGGAGCCAGAGAAAAAAGGCAGGTCTCAACAAGGGATAACACCCAAAGTGCAGACAGCTCCCTAGAGGGATGAATAGAAGATTCTTAGAGAATCTTCTTAGGAGGTAGAATCCCTTAGGAGTCCTATAACAATTCCGCCAAGCCCACCACTTTCTTTCTCCCTCTAAGAAAATAAGAAAATGTTAGGCACACCGGTTCAGCCATCGAAGCCTGCAGATACAGAGGGAGGAGACAACGGAACTCAAACATAAATTCTCTAGAGAGATGGCCTACAGAGCAGTTCCCAGCTCTCCCTGGGAGGGCAGTGTATCCTCAGTCACAAAGCCACAGTTGTCCCTCCCAACCCCAGGCAACGATCCCAAAAACACAATGGCAAACCAACACGATAAAAGAACAATAGCAAAAAAAAAAAAAAAAAAAAGAAAGAAAGAAACAAACAAAAAAGCCGGGCGTGGTGGCGCACGCCTTTAATCCCAGCACTCGGGAGGCAGAGGCAGGCGGATTTCTGAGTTCGAGGCCAGCCTGGTCTACAAAGTGAGTTCCAGGACAGCCAGGGCTAGACAGAGAAACCCTGTCTCGAAAAACCAAAAAAAAAAAAAAAAGAAAGAAAGAAAAAGAACAATAGCAAAATTTGAAAGAAGGGGTAATTTTTGAACTAAGCCTGTGTTTAAATATATGTAAGAAACCTGTGTGCTCAACAGTGAGCTAGTGTGGCCTTTTCTTTTGAAGTTAGGGACAGCACCAGGCCCTACTTCATTTCCACTCCTGTGCAATACTGTAGGAGAAGCTTGACCCACACAAGGGTGGGAAAAAAAAGATAGCGTTATCATCGTTTATAAGTTATAATTTTATTGTATGTGTACAGGTGTCTGTGTAGCACATACACACCATGCCTGAGGAGTCCATAGGGGGATGAGGGATCCCCTAGAACTGTAACAACAGGTGTTTGTGAGCTGATGTGTCAGAGATGGGAATTGAGCCTGGGTCCTCTAGAAGAGCAGCCAGTGAGCTTAGCCTCTGAGCGAGCCATCTCTCCGGCCCCATCGTATACAGTTTAAATGCTACAGGAAAATGTAGCTGTGTTTAATGATTGCAAAAATTTCCTCTATGAATAAACATTTTTTTAAAATTAACTTTTAGTGCCAGGCGTGGTGGCACACGCCTTTAATCCCAGCACTCGGGAGGCAGAGGCAGGCGAATTTCTGAGTTCGAGGCCAGCCTGGTCTACAAAGTGAGTTCCAGGACAGCCACAGCTATACGGAGAAACTCTGTCTCGAAAAACAAACAAAGAAACAAACAAACAAAAAAATTAACTCATGAGGTGTGCGTGTGTGTGTGTGTGTGTGTTGGGGGGAACAAAAAGGGTAGGAAGGAGAGAGAAAAGAGAGAGAAAAAGAGAGGAGGGAGGGAGAGGAGAAAGAAAGGGAAGGAGGGAGGGAGAGAAAGGATGGATAGGGAAAAAGGGAGAGAGAAGAGAGAGTGGGAAGGAAAGAAAGAGAGGTGGGAGGGAGGGGTGGGAGAGAAGAAAGGAGAGCAGAGGGGGTGGGAGAGAGAAGGAGAGGGAGAATGAATAGGAATCTCAGATTTTAGGGTGGTTGAGATGGGAAAATATTTTGAGCCCATGAGTTCGAGACCAGCCTGGTCAACATGGTATTGAGGAAGGAGGGACAGAAGGAAGGACTGGGTGGGAGGAGGGAGAAGCTGAAGGAAGGCAGGCTGCCACTTTCCTCATCAGCTGGTGAGCAAGAAGAGAGCTGGTCTGAGTAAACACAGCCCATTAGCACTGATCTAAACAGCAGAGGTCTGCATGCACAGCCCAGACCCCAGCAGGTTGGAAACTAGCCAAACCTGTTTATACAAGCCAAGGATCCCTTGGCTAAAATGCTTGTGACCTGAAGTATTTAGACTTGTATCTTCTAGGCTTGGGAATATTTGAATAGACTTTAATGGTTGAGCATCTCTTGACATCTGTCTCTTAAATACCTTGTAATGGAGGCTGGAGAGATGTCTTAGTGCATTTTTTTTCTCTTGCAAAGGGCCCTGGGTTCGATTCCCAGCACTTACATGATAGCTCACAACCATCTATAAGGCCAGTTCCAGGGGGTCTGATGCCCTCTTCTGACCTCCATGGGCACTACACGTGTGATATGCTTACATTCACGCAAGCAGAATACCCAAACCCATACAATAAAGTAAAATAAAATATAAAATAATCACAACAAGAAAAACCCATCTTGTCGTGGCAGCATAGAGATAGTGCCTGGGTAGGAGAGCAAAGCTAATCCTGTCCAATCTCGGTGGACTCTCCTGATCCTGTTTCTGAAGACCTTTGGGTCCCCAGCTGGCATGGAGCTTGAGTCTCACATTTACCAGTGGCCTGGAGGTGACTCATGGCCCTCTTTGGACTTTCATCCATTTATGGTATGATCATCATCTCAGGGACAAACTTCCAAGAGATGTTCCATAGTGGATTAAAACCAAAGCCAGAGGGGCTGGGGAGATGGCTCAGAGGTTAAGAATACAAGTTGCTCTTCCAGAGGACTGGGTTCAAGTCCCCAGCTCACATGTGGCAGATCATAGCTGTCTATAATTCAAGTTTCAGAGGATCCAAAGCTCTCATCTGGGGTGTGGGAATTTGACTCCTGGAGTCCACATGGCAGAAGGAGAGATCTGACCCCCATAATTTGCACCCTCCGCTTCTATGGTGAGGGTTGTGGCTACACACATAAATACACACTTACACACATATGTGCATACAATGTTATGTCTCATTACACAGCTCTGGCTGGCTTAGAACTGGCTGTGTAGACCAGGCTTAGACTCAGGCTCACAGAGATCTGCTTCCTCTCTGCCACCACATGCACTGCTATGATTGAAAAACAAAACAAACAAACTAGCTAACAAATGAGTTATTTTCTAAAATAAAGTCCTGGGGGACTGGAGAGGAGTTCAGTTTCCAGTGTCCAAGTTAGCTCAAACTGCCTTTAGCTCCAGTTCCAGGGAGACTTGATGCCTCTGGCTTCTGTAGGCACCCTATCGCACTTGTGTATGTGTGTGTGCGCACATGTGCACGCATGCATGTGTGTGTGTGCACACACACAGACACACACATACACATACACATACCCTACTACACACTACATACATGCATACACACACACACACACACACACACACACACACACACATTCCATACCATATACTGCATAGATACACACACAGGCACACACATACACATACCCTACTACACACTACACACATGCATACACACACACACACACACACACACACACACACACACCATATACCGCATAGACACATGCACAGGCACACACACACACACACACTACTATACATTACACACATGCATGCACACACACACATTCTATAATATACCATACACACATGTATACACACAGTCCAATATACACTACACACCACATATACACACACACCACACCACATATATATTACACATATATATACATATACATACACTACACCATATCATACCATACCATACATATACCACACATACACACACACACCACACCATACCATACACTCACACACATACACACAGACCACATCATAACACACACACACACACACACACACACACACACACACACTGAGGGGTTCCAGGCCTGAGCAGGGTAAACATGGCACCAGCAGGCCTTGCCTTACCCCCAAGTGTTAGCTCACATTCCTGAAGCTAACCACCAAGGTCTATTCCCTTATTTGGCCACTTTCTTATGCTGCCTCATTCCTAAAGCTGGTCACCTCACCAAAGCCCAGCAATCAAAAGCGTCCATTTAGCTACCTTAATTAAAATCCGCAGTCAGAGCCTACCAACCCACCCCAGCTCATTCTAACACAGACCTCCCATTTTTTTCTTCTGAAAATTAACTTCTGCAAAGCTATTTGATGCTGTTCCTGCCAAATTCAGATTCAGCAACTTTGTTTCTTTGCCCTGCTTAATAAAGGATTACTCCCTTTTGGAACCAATGTACTTGGGTGTGGTGTGTGCCTAATCCGGGGCCCCTCTCACACACTATTCAGGTACCATCACACATAATCAAAAATAAATTATAAAAATAAAAAATCATGGTTAAGAGAGAAGATGGATTTTCCTGCTGATGTCTTTTGAATTATCTCTAGTTGGTTTGGAAACGTGACACCCTTAGAGTCATCTAAGAGGAGGGAACCTCAGTTGAGAAAATGCTTCCATAAAGTCAGTCTGTAGGCAAACCTTTAGGGCAAGTTCTTGATTAATAATTGATGTGGGAGGGTGATGCTACTCCTGGAGCTGGTGTCTGGCTGAGAAAGTCATACAGGAGCAAACCACACTCCTCCAAGGGCTCTGCTTCCTGGTCCTGCCTTCAAACTCCTGCCCTGACCCTCCCCCCCCCCCCCAACCCCCAGGGTGGAGTACAAGTCACAAGTGAAATAAGCCATTTCTCCCCAGACTGGTTTTTGCCCTTCTGTTTTATTTATCCCAGCGATAGAAACTCTAACTACTATAGAAATTGGTACTGAGTAGGGTTTGCTGTGGGGAGATGATGGTGGCATTTGAATTCGGGGCTGGAAAAGCCATGGAACACTCAGAGGGCTGCTCTGTGGGATCCTGGAACAGTAGTGCATATGACGGCAGAGGCCTGGCTTGTCAAGTTTCAGAGGGAGGCAAAAACTATTCTGGCTATTTATTCAATATTTTGAATGAAGATTCCGTGGTTCAGGTCGGTGGGGCTGAAGAATGAGCTGTGATTAAGGAGAGAGACCAGCATTACCGGAGGTGGAATCTTCTGATGCTCTGGGATTGTTTCCTTGGGGACAGCATAGACTGACTTGTCACTGGTAGCTGGGCAGTGGTGGCACAGTCTTCTAATCTTAGCACTGGGGAGGCAGAAGCAGGTGGATTTTTGTGAGTTTGAGGCCAGCCTGGTCTACAGAGCGAGTTCCAGGACAGCCAGGGTTATACAGAGGAACCCTGTCTTGAAAAACCAAAAATAAATAAATACATACATAAATAATTGGAGTCGATGTACATGATGGGAAAGATCTTTAATCATAGAATTCGGGAAGCAGTGGCAGTCCAAGGCCAGCCTGGTTTGTATAGTGAGTTTCAGGCTGGCCTGGGCTACATAGTGGCACTTTGCCTTAAATTTTAAAAAGTATCCAAGTCCATCCCCGTTACCTTCCTCGGGTCAAATAGCTATTTGTGTGAACACGGTGAGCTAGCAGAGGAAAAAGCAAAGAAACCTCACTTTTACTTTTTACATAGTTAATGTGTTTCCATGGAAATAAAACATTTATATGAGGATAAATCCGAAGTCAAAGCTTCCTCTCATTTCCCACTCTTTTCTGCGAGCTTTTGGGTGCCTTATCCATAGAAAGACTGCTATCCCTTACGGGGTTGTTCCTCTAAATGACTTGTACCCACTTCTTCCCTGCATACAATAGGCTTTCTGGTATTCGGGGGCCGGACTGGTGTCTGGAAGCCGGATTGTGGGCCGTTGCTTGCGCTAATGCAGACTTCCAAGTGGGCTTTCCTCTCTGGGCTTTTCAGCTTGGTGGAGTCTGGTGTTGGGGGCCTCTGATTCTGAATCTGTTCTCAGGAGTGTGTTAAGAACCCCCTCCCCATTTTTTTTTTAAATCAGGCTTGCCCTTGATATGTGCGGAGATTTATCTTAACCCTCCCGCTTCCTGCGGCAAAGCTCCCCCCGGGGGCATTCCTAGCTCTCCTCTTCACCTCTTCCTGTTGCTTAGCTGTCAGCAGGTGGCCGCAGCCTCCTTCCTCACACCCCACTCCTCCTGGAAGCCACCAGCGGGTTTCTGCCCCACCTCCTCCGCTGGTCGCCGACCTGGGATACTGTCACAAGTCCACCATTCTCCTGCTCCTGTTACTATCTTTCCCTCGATTGCTCCCTGGAAATTCTTATTAAAAGCCTCTAAATCAGTGTTCTAGGATTTTTGTGGAACTTCCAATTCCTTCTACCGGGACTCTGGAGATCACCAAATCTCCCCTTGTCTAAGAAGCCTGAGAGGCATCTGCCCTTTCAGAGTCCTCGTTTGGGCTCATCCCTCAGCCTTCCCGTCCTTTATCAGCTCTAAAATGTCTTACAAAAATACCTGCAGCTCTGACCTCTGACCTCCCCTCCGTGGTTCTTTCGTAGTAGCCGCTGAGTCTTCTCTGTCATTTAAATTAGGCTCTGTCTCAGTTTGCTACCGTCCTCCCGGGGTCCTTGCTTTCAGCTTTCGCAAGCACTCTAGGCGGTGAGGATTCCAGTGGCCCTTAGACCTGGAGGACCCAGGTTCTCCAGGGAGCTTGGTACACTCTCCTGTTATCTCCACTGTCCTAGGCGAATGTCAACTACTAGCTGGAGCCAAGAGCCTGCTGTGACATGTGGATTTGATATAATGGAGGGAGAAGAGGGAGAGGGGGAAGGGGAAGTGAGAAGGGAGAGAGAGAGAGAAGAAAGAGTACCTCCTGTATACAACCACTCACTAAATGGTTGAGCACCTGTAATGATTTCTGAGTCTGGAGTAACTCCGAGCCTGCCTCTGTCTACCTCTGCTTTCTCTGAGATAGCTTTCTTGAGGGCTCAGTTAAATAGAAGACAGAACAACACAGATAGAAAAAAAAAATGCCCGGACTGCTGTGGCACCTGACTTTAGAAGGTGTGCAGGGCTGCCAGGTCTGGGTCAGCGGTAGTTCACACACCACTTGCTGGTGGGTTTCAGTGTGGTGGCTGCTGGTCCTCCTGGACACAGTGACATCTGCCTTCCATGACCATCCCCGAGTTCAAGAAGATGAGAGATGAGGCATCCTTGTAAGATTCTCTTATGTCAGACTTAGCCAGGGTTGAGCGGAGGAAGGAGAAACAACAGGGAGCCTCCAGCCAAGGGCTGAAGGCTAATGGAGAGGCCAGGAGAATAGCCCAAGACTAGAAAGAAATAACCAACAGTAGTCACCTGAAAACAGCTGTCAGGCCTAAGTATAAGGCAGAACCTGGTGGCCTCTAGAAAACACAGACACCCTCGAGGAGCAAAAGGCTGCCACAGAAGACGTGGAATAGCATGGCAGAGACCCGGGGGACCAAGAACTGCCTGAAGCTCAAAGGGATGACAGCAAAGAAATAAAATCTGCATGGGAGGGAGTAAAGCCGAGAGGCAAACTGACAGAGCGGAGCACCCACTTCACACACCATTCAACCCATGCAGAAGGACCAGAGATGAAACACCTCAGGGGAGCAGGAGAGATGGAAAACAGGCAGGGCCCTTCATTCCCAGGCACCTGACTAGAGACCCTCACCGAATGAGGCACGAGAGCTTTCCTTGACTCACCCCTGACAGGGCGTGGAAAGCTTAGGTGTGGAAGCTATAGAGACTCAAACTACCTGCCCTAGAAGGTACCAAGCCAGTGGCCAGAGTCCCCTCTTGAGTCTTGAATTCAAAGAGCGGAGCCGGGAGGTCTCTGGAGAAATGTTGGCTAGTTTGTTTGTTTCCAATGTGTCAACTCCTGTCCCTAAACCACCAGAACTCTGGCTCATGAGGACATCTAGAATAGGATTGGACCCGAGAACACCTTCAGCTGCCCCTGGCCCAGTTCTGCCCTCCCAGGGCGGCACCTCCCTCCTGCTTGCAGCTTAGAACCTCTAGAGCCGGGTGATTCTCTTCCCACACGCAGTGACCAGCGACATATAGTCCTGCTGGCTCATTTCAAAGGCCCTTCTATTTTCTTTTCTACAAAACCATGGCCACCAAAGACAACCTAATGTCCCTTTTAAAGTTCAATGTTAAACAGTCTAAAGAACTGTGTCCCCTTTAAAAGCCCATACTGAAGCCACCGTTTTCTTTCATTGTTTGATGGCAGGATTGTTTTGTCTCTGCATTGATCTGGGTTTTGGGGATCCTGTGACTGCCTGGTCAGTTTGGGGGAAACAGGAAGTGGAGAAGGGCTAGGTTGGTATACTTGAACCTGAATTTATTAGGGCTCATGTATCTGTTTCTGCAACATGGATTTATATCATATTATATTATATCATATCATATTATATATTATTCACTCCCCTCCACTTCTTTTAAGAAAGAAGACTCTGGGATTGTGAGGTCAGGACCCAGGATGGCTCCTCTCCTCTGTACCAGCTCCAAAGGAAAGGGGGCTTTGTTGTCTGAAATGGGGTGAGACCAGGGAAACTGCCCCGTAGGAATTGTCACAGGCATACATTTATGGTTCCTGGGCCTTTTCCTTTGTTTGCTCTTGGTGGGAATGTTGCCTTGCCTAGGCTCAGGCGCGAAGCTTTTCTGGGATAGTTGAGGCTTCTCTAGGACTGGCCAACTCCAGAGAGAAGCAGCGAGAGCAGTGCCCAGGCCACGCCTTTCCCGAGGAAGCGTGCAGGTTATTAACTGGGAATTCTTTACAGCTGGACTGGAGGATGTTTTTGGCTGTAAACTGTCATGCACCGCAGCCCTCCTTGAAAAAGGCCGAGGACAACTTTCTGGGGACAAAGATCAGAAATTAATCACAGAAAAGGGTAGAGACAGAATAGCTAAGCCTTGAAAGAGTCCCTTCTAGCCCGGAAACCAGGGATGTGGCTTCACTGACGCACTGTGGAGAGAGTTCACTGCTCACGGTAAAGAAAGTAACACCATTTATTTGCCTCCTGCTTGGAGAACAGTTCCAGAGCAATCTTCCACCAGCTTCCTGGCCGACGGAGAAAATCCACTTTTGAGCAACAACATTCCCAGGACCGGCTCCGGCTCCGCCTTCACGCCAGAGGTTAGACACGTCAGTGACATATATCAGTGACCCAGCCTCCCTTGACTTTCATGTCCCCCTCCAGCCGAGATTTATTCCTAGTTCCAGGGAGTCTCAGGCCTTAGAGTCTCCGAGGGAGAAAAGGTGAAATCTCCCCTGTATACTTCTGCAAACCCACAACACAAACTGGTTGGTGAGCGTTGCAGGAAGGTCGGGGTTGGGCGCAAATGAGAGCCTTTTGGTGTCTGTAAAAGAAGCGTCCCCCTCCTCTCAGCCAGAGATTTCTTTATATCCTAGACCACAGAAAAGCAACCGAGCACCCCAGTGGGAAAGGGCAGAGGAGGGTAGTCTAGGACGTCCCACTCCGGAGTACCTTCCCCGAGGCTGACTCCTGGAACACCGTCTCTCCCTGAAGTAGGGGCAGGTAGAACCCGGAGCCTGGGAGGCCTGGCTTGATCCACAACTCCGGACCCCAAAGACTTCCCAGGGAGACTCTCAGAGAGACAATGAACTCAGAATTAAGTGCCCCCACCTGATTCAGGGGCCTCTTCCAAGGAGCTTCGGGGTGGAATGGGCAAGTGGAAGACCGGGAAACGGAGGCTGGAACCCAGACTCTCGTTAAAGAGCAGGGCGCGAGCTCTGGCTTCCTTCCCGCTTCCTGGGCTCCCGTTTTAGAGGAATGTTATTGTTTAAAGAGACCCCATTGAACTATTTCCTGCTCTTTGTCACCTTGCCCTCACTCTCCGGCAGAGGTTCTCACCGAGAGGTAATAAACCAACTGCTGCCCACACCGCATGGCGAGGCGGGTAGGGGAACGCGCGCAGCTCAGCGTGCGTTCCAACAATCCCCGGAGCAAAGAGACCCGGGACTCCCGGGGCCACATTTGGTGCAGGCGCATCCACCGTCAAAGTCCAGCTTTTATGTGGGATGCGAGGACACCTCCTATTAGGGTCGCTATCTGTTCGTCTATTTCCCTCTCTGGACAGATCCGCATTGAGCTTCCCTCTCCACGCAGGTGAAAGTCGTGGGGGACCCGGACGCCGAGGTGGTTGTTAGTGGCAGTCCACGGGGCGAGGGGACGTGTCCCAAAGCTGCTACACATCGGGAGGCTGAGGCTTCGGAGAGGTCAAGGAGACCCGGGAGACGCCGATCCGCCGTAGTTCCACACAGGTGCGCGCAGCGTGGACACTCCGCGGGGCAAAGTCGCAGGCGCTGATGTGCGCTTGAACAGCGCGTGGGAGTGGAGAGTTTAGCAGCCGCTCTGGGAGCCGGGGTCCTGGGTGGCTCTGGCCCGGCTTCTCGCCCTCCCCATCCCCCAGGGTCCGCCCTGCCGCTTTGATGGAGGTGCAAACATTTGGGGGAGGGCGGGGGTGTCGGGACTGCGCCCGACGCTTTCCTTACAGGAAGCTCGCGCGGGAGCCCATTGTTGGCCCCCAGCCTCCGGGCCCGCCCGGCCGGTCTGATATGGCCGCGCACCACCAATGGGCAGCTGCTCGGTACTTCAAAGGGTGTCCCGCCCAATCCGCCGCGCCCCCCCTGCGAGGCCACCTCGGCTGTATTTATGGGGAGGGGACCCATTTTCTCTCCCCCAGAGACTTACTCTTGTCGCGCCTTGCGGGAGTTCAAGTGGAGCCACGGCTCCCCAGGCCCTCTCCCCCATCCCCGCCCCCTTCCCCCCTCATCTCGATCCCGGTGCTCCTTTGGCGAATGTGCTGGGACCCAGGTGTAATCTTTGGGCTCCGCAGAGTGACCCTTTTTCTTGGAAAAGCGGTGGCCAGAGAAGTGAAGGTGGCTGTTGGGTAGGGAGTCAAGACTCCTGGGCGGCGGGAGAGGGTGGCGGGAGGATGAGCTCGCCGGGCACAGAGAGCGCAGGGAAGAGCCTGCAGTACCGAGTGGACCACCTGCTCAGCGCCGTGGAGAGCGAGCTGCAGGCGGGCAGCGAGAAGGGCGACCCCACCGAACGCGAACTGCGAGTGGGCCTGGAGGAGAGCGAGCTGTGGCTGCGCTTCAAGGAGCTAACTAATGAGATGATTGTGACCAAGAACGGCAGGTAGGTGCCTGCTGCAAGCCGGCAGCCTGGGGCCTGGAGAGTGCCCTTCGCCTCGGGTAGAGCGTCTTTAGCGTCTTTTCTTCCCAACTGGCGGACTTTGTTTCTTCCCACTGAGTTAACAGCTCCCCAGAGGATTCCTAACCCTGGTTTCTCGGGAACTTTCCCCCCCACCCCGACGAAACCTGAGAAGGAAGGAGGTATTCAAACTCTAGGGTTTCTAGGTGTACACTGGTATGACCAGGTTTGCCTGGGCGGCCGAAACGCTTGGCTAGATTTGTCCCTCTGCTGTCTCAAGAGCCCGTGGGCTTAGTGGGAGAGATGATTTGGTTCCAGGACCGAGAAAGTTCAGGCAAAGATGCTTGCGAGACTGGTTGCGGGGGGGGGGGGGCTCCTCTTTGGCCGGCATCAAACACTTAGTGCAGGCTTCCCCCTCTCCAACGGATGATGGGTCCTCCTGCCGTACGCTGTCTTTTTCAGGAGGATGTTCCCGGTGCTGAAGGTAAATGTGTCAGGCCTGGACCCCAATGCCATGTACTCTTTCTTGCTGGACTTCGTGACGGCAGACAACCACCGCTGGAAGTATGTGAACGGGGAGTGGGTACCTGGGGGCAAACCAGAGCCTCAGGCGCCCAGCTGCGTCTACATCCATCCAGACTCGCCCAATTTTGGGGCCCACTGGATGAAGGCGCCTGTGTCTTTCAGCAAAGTCAAACTCACCAACAAGCTCAATGGAGGAGGACAGGTAAGCCAGTGCAGGAGACAGCCTCTGGGCCCCAGGCGGGAGGGTAGAGCCGCTGGGGAGCTTAGAAAGACTCTACTGGCCTTTGTCAGCCCCACAGAAGCCACCATGGCCTTCCCCAATTAAATCTTTAGTACTGTTTATATTAAGCTGATGAGGGTTAAGCAGGGCCTGGCAAAAGGGGCTGGGAGTTCTCACTCACCCTGGAAGGGTTGATGAAGTTGGGAACTGGCCCTAGGTGAGCGGTTGGTTCCAAATCCTCAGTAATTTTAAAGTCAAAAGGGAACACTGGCTAGTCTGCACAAATGTGCACATTCCACCCTTCTGAAAAGTCTTTAATTGGGGCCTGTTCCAAGAAAACTCACTCCAAGTTGCGACCAAGCCAGGCATTTAAAGTTGTTTGTGGCCTTATGCCGGCAGGGTTTAATGGTGTATAGCATACCTTTCATCCCAGAGATGAGTTCCAGACCATCTGTGGGAAGCAGATGTGTAAAATGGACCGCATGCCCTCCATACCGCTGGCAGTTTCCTGGAGACTTTCTGTAACTGGATGCATGTTTCTTCCTGAGCAGTTCCTGTGGATGCTGCGGTACTAAAGGTAGGCCCGCACGCAGGCCTCCATTCTCGCTCTATATTTCCTGCAGATCATGTTAAACTCCTTGCATAAGTATGAACCTCGGATTCACATCGTGAGAGTTGGGGGCCCGCAACGCATGATCACCAGCCATTGCTTTCCGGAGACCCAGTTCATAGCTGTGACTGCCTACCAGAACGAGGAGGTGAGGCTTCTGGGAAGGGAGTCCCCCCATCCCGCCTGTCCTGGGAACTGGGAGATAGGACCACAGTACTGAAGACAGGCGAGATTTAGTTCAGACTTACCACTAATGTGGCTAAGAGGGAAAGATTTTAAAATACTCATTCGAGCATGTTGCTAATCTCAAACGATATAACACACAGCTACGACATGCTTGAACCACAACTTCACGGTTTTAAGGTCTGGAGAGGCTAGGGACAGACCTTGATCTCAGCAACGCGAAAGTCCTGGCAAAGGCTGTCAAGGGTTCTTATTTCTAACCCTAAATCATAGAAAATGTGTCACAGTCCCCTGCAACTCTAGGCTATGTTGGGACTGTAGTGATATCTAGCCGTGGTAGAGATTATGTTAAATGGGAGTTTCACTTAGAAATTGCTTCTCTTTGTAATTTCTCATCGCTTTCAGACACAGACAGAAAAAGAAAGACTGATTCATTGGAACATTCTAACTGGGTTCTGTTCTTTTCTCAATTCCCTTTTCTCTTCCTTGGTGGTGTCCCCCCACCCCCATCTGATGCTTGCTATGTAGCCCAGGATAGCCTTCAGTTCACAGTCCTCTTACCTCAGCACCACAACCCTGGGCTGACAGGCCTAGGATGCTTTTCCATTTTTTTCCCCCACATCAAATCCTCTGGTAACTAGCATTGTATTAGTAAATATACTTTCTCTTTTTTTTTTTTTCAGATTACAGCCCTTAAAATTAAATACAACCCGTTTGCTAAAGCCTTCCTTGATGCCAAAGAAAGGTGAGAATTCTAACTGCACTCCTGGGGCAAAGGACCATGTGGAAAGAAGGCTACCCACCACCTGTGAGCAGGCTTCCTTTTGACCATCCCGAATACTTTTTGGCAGAAACGACCACAAAGATGTAATGGAGGAACCGGGGGACTGCCAGCAGCCGGGGTATTCCCAATGTACGGTTTGTTGCACCCCCATATCCCTTTGCCTTGTTTCAGGCCTAGACTTGCTAAAACCAGAACCCATAGGGAGGCTGTGGGCTTCTGGCAATAGTGGGGGTGCAGGATGGTTCTGCTTTGTGCCCTGGGCAAAGCGTCCCCTTTGCTTTGAAAGCTGCCTAACACAGGCAGGCAAAAGAACTCTTGATTTGTTTGTTTTTTTGCAGCAGCCAGGGTGGAGTGGACTCCTGGGAGTTTAGACTTGGGTGTGATGAGGGTTCAGCTATCCCCCTCCCCCACCTTGGAGCTTCCACTTGTTAGTGACTGAATAATGAATGGCTGGCTATCTTTGGAGACACACACGAGTGACCTTCCTGCTCAGTTCCTGTGGCTCCTGATTTTGGTGGCTTTTATGGTGGCTAGTTCTTTAAAAATATCTCTTTAGGAGGTCTCCTAGGCAGTAATGAGTACAGATATATTCAGGTACACAGGGAGAGAAAAAGCCTGGCCTCAACCCTTTTCCCAAGGAGGGATTTCCAAATATTGAAGTTGTTGCTGAGGGGTAGAAGGGTCTTGCAGGCCATTTCAGTGGCTGCCAGACCAGCCTAGCACTCTGCCCTAAACAATGATCAGTTGTTCTAAACTGGTAAATGGATGGTGTATGGGGCCTGTGTGAACACATATATGCTTCTCAAGTATTGTCTGAAGAACCGTCTCATGAAGTGGGGTGCAAAATTAGTTTCAGTGGATAGATCTATCTTAGGTGTAGTGGGAGGAATGTGGGGAGTCAAAACAGAAGGGAGCTGATAGGAAATGGACCCATTAGCTATTCTTGAGGTAGGAGCATGACTGCTGACCTCTGTAGCTGGGGAGGGGGGAGCTGTCCAGAGGAGTCTGAGTCCTATCTGTGGCCCATTGGGTTCCTCTCCCTTCATTGTAGATCCTGTTAGCATAACATTCTTGCTCATTTGATAGAAAGCCACCGGTCTGCAGAACTGAAATTTCACAAAGGTTTGGAGATGTCTTAGGTTTAATCCTGTAAGACAGGGCTATGGGCCAAGCTCAGGCCCCTCAAGAGCGCTGGCATCCCAGGCGCCACAGGGACACTTTGAAACTTGGCTGCACTGAGGGAGGGATACTGGTTATTCTTCAGTTCCAGAGTCCCTGGGTTAGAGCTAGGACAGGACTGAGTCTCAAGCAAGGGCCAGTTACCCAGCATGCTTTTCTCACAGCAGGGGGGTGGCTTGTTCCTGGTGCTGGCACCCTCTGCCCGCCTGCCAGCTCCCACCCTCAGTTTGGAGGCTCGCTCTCTCTCCCCTCCACACACTGTGAGAGGTACCCGGCTCTAAGGAACCACCGGTCATCGCCCTACCCCAGCCCCTATGCTCATCGGAACAACTCTCCAAGTAGGTCCTGTACTTCCATTTACCAGCTGGGGGGTAGCGAGGGGGGGGGAATCCCTCTGGAGAGACATTTCTATAGGGGTGCAAGATAGGGATTCCAGCTCCTTGTGGCCCCTGGAGAGAATTGGTCAAGATGGTGGTTTAACCAAAGCCCCTCAAGGAGACTTTCATTTCAGTATCCATGTGTCTCAGAACATGCTCTGGGCCTTTCCAAGGAGCCATAGCTTGAGCCCTAGAATGGAGCCCTGGTTTAGATATTCCACCAGCCTTTCTAAAGTGACCATATTAGATTAGCCAGGTACAAACATTCCTGACCAGACCAAAGAATCTCCAAGTGTAGAACCCAAGCCCTCAGTGTGGGTGTCACTGGAGAACCAGGCACATTTTAGGTCCACCCTGGACCCAGAAGATGGACGGAAGATGGATGGCCAGGCCCAGGACAGCTTGAGACCTCTGGCAGATTCTTTAACACTTGTCTGTTTAGATCAACCTTTGTCTGCTCCAAAGGGAGGGGGAAATGGCTAAAGAACACCATAAACCAATTAAGCAATTACAACTGATTCAAAATGAAAGGCCACAGTCTTGGAGACTCCTCCATGGGAGGCTCTGAGGTGGGGAGATCATATTTTTAATTTGGTAAGGACATGGTTGCCTTAGCCTCTCTGAGCCTTGAGGAATTGCCATTATGGAAAAGGTGAGCTAACATGGCGGATATTTTTTATTTGCTTTTAATATTAAGCATTCCAGGCTGGGGTGTGGCTCAGCGGCTCAGCACTTGCCTAGCTTTTGAGAGGCTCTGAATTAGATCCCCAATGCCACAAAAATCATAAATAAATAGCATAAAAATAAAAGAAAGATCAGCAATACCACTGTCTGAAGGACATCTCCTTAGGTTAAGTGGGATACGACACTGACAATAAACATGGCCGTGCTGTTGAGCTAAGCAGGCTGGGGGCTTGCTCTCTGCTTCTACCCAGGCAGCTCTTGTTTGCAGTGTTGGGTTCAGTTGGTATCACTTTGTTACATTTTATTCCCTTTGAAAGACCTGTCGGGTAACTTCCCCTCTCTGCATCCCTCAGCCTATGCGGACAATTCATCTGCATGCCTGTCCATGCTGCAGTCCCATGACAACTGGTCTAGCCTCGGAGTGCCTGGCCACACCAGCATGCTGCCTGTGAATCATAACACCAGCCCACCTACTGGCTCTAGGTATGTATGTCTGGGGAGCGAGCATATGTAAAAAGATATTAAGCAGCTCCGGCCTCAGTCTGTGTGTGTGTCTCTCAGGCTGATGGATTTGGCCTGGGTAGTTTAAAGAAACAGTGTAGACCCTTTAGTCACTGAAGGCAACACATTGGCTTTTTCTGTGGACAAAGGAATAAAAAGTCCTTAGTACCGAGAGTGCAGAGAACCAGTAAAGGATGAAGACTGACTGTTCAGCAGATTATAGACGAGGCTGCTGGGGATACATTCCCTTCAGGCTTTTTAACAGTTCAGGGTATTGAAACAATAGCGAAGAACTGCCAAGCTAGATGCCAATACTCCATCTCCAGTGAGCAAAGGGACCCGAAGATACTGATTCCGAGTCAGTGTGGTGATACAGAGGAGTGAGCCTGCCATCATGCAACCTTGACCTCAAATGTCTAAACCAATGGTTCTCAACCTTCCCAGTGCTATGACCCTTTAATACAGTTCCTCGTGTTGTGGTGACCCCCCCAACTATAGGATTATTTTGTTGCTACTTTATAACTGTAATTTTTCTGTTTTAAAACATAGTATAAATATCTGATATGCAGGATATCTGATAAAGGGGTCGCAACCCACAGATTGAACACTAGTGGTCTCGAACATTAAACATTTAGCTAAGGTCCGAGATAGCTCTTTACTAATAAGAATTTAGTTGTCTCGTATTTCTTTGTTGTTTGGCTGGCTTTGTTTGGTTTTGACATAGGGTCTCAGGCTGGCTTTGAACTCATTACACAGTCCAGAGCTCAAGGTCTTGATTCTCCTGCCTCAGCCTCTTTAGTTGTTGGGGTTATTGGTAGGTATTACTAATTTCACTTTAACCTGCTCTTAAGGCAAACACACATAAGATGACAAACTTCTCAATGGCCCTGAGGGCTTTGCTTAAGGAGCCAAGTGATCGGCAGGCAGCCAAGTGCTGTGCGCTCCTCCCAATTTGGTGTCTCAGTCCGAAACAGTCATCTGCCTTGATTTACCCAGGCTTGCTCTAGAGGCTGAATGCCTTCGTAGATAGATGCCAGAGGGTTTAACACTCATTTCAGCATCCTCATCTTATAGATTCTGAGACATCCTGAAAAACAGACATGGGGAAAGATCAAGAAGCAGAACTGAAAAAAAAAAAGTAATAATTAAAAAAAAAAAAGCCGGGCGTGGTGGTGCACGCCTTAAATCCCAGCACTCGGGAGGCAGAGGCAGGCGGATTTCTGAGTTCAAGGCCAACCTGGTCTACAGAGTGAGTTCCAGGACAGCCAAGGCTACACAGAGAAACTCTGTCTCGAAAAACAAAAACAAAAAACAAAAAAGGAAGCAGAACTGGTCCCAAGCCCAGCTCTGGGGTCCCTTGTGTATTGCCCCATGTTGACACGCTAATCCCCTGTCCACTGGACAAGCCTGTGACAGCAATGATGGCATTCTGAGGGATACTTTCTTCTGTGAATTCAGGGATTGGTGGGGTGGGGTTGGGAACACATTGCTCTGAGCCTTGGTGTTCAGTGCAAATAATGTATGCCAATGAGCACAGGTCTACTTGCCAGAGTCCCTTTAGGAGGACCCGGCACACACAGTCACTGTGCTTACGGGCACCTTGGTTTTGCTTGATGTAGTAGCTTCTATCCCTGTGGTCATAGTGAGAAAACTAGTCTGCAATGCCAAATGATGTAATTAAGTACTGGCCCTTCCTCCCATCTCATCATAGCTCATTTGTGGGCCCCTGACGTCTGTTTTCTCTATTTCAGCCAGTACCCCAGCCTCTGGTCTGTGAGCAATGGCACCATCACCCCAGGCTCCCAGACAGCTGGGGTGTCCAATGGGCTGGGAGCTCAGTTCTTTCGAGGCTCCCCTGCACATTACACACCGCTGACGCACACGGTCTCAGCCGCCACGTCCTCGTCTTCCGGTTCTCCGATGTATGAAGGGGCTGCTACAGTCACAGACATTTCTGACAGCCAGTATGACACGGCCCAAAGTCTCCTCATAGCCTCGTGGACACCTGTGTCACCCCCATCCATGTGAAATGAACTTTCCTTCATGTGCTGAGACTTGTAACAACCGGTGTCAACTGGATCTTCTAGGCTCAATGTGGCAGGCTCTTGGGACAAGGGAAAAGTAAATAAATAAAAGCTAGATACTAACAACTCCATTTTCAAATAAGAGCAATAGTATATATCCTATAATCATATTCCACAGCCTCTTGCTTGAGACGCTTGCAGTAGTGATGTGTGTCCTACATTATGAAGCCAGGGACAGGGAGGAGGCTGTGTTCCAATTTCCTGTGACTGGCAGTCAGAGCCCTCTGCTAGGGTCCTATATCTCATCTTTCTCTACAACATATATGTGACTTTGAAATCCTGGAATTCGTCCACCCCCGTCCTACTTTAGTGAGACACAAGGGACACTTCTAATGTCCTCCCTTGCTGCTTTAGAGTAGTTAATTTTGAGGACAGAAAAACCATAGCGAGCAGATTGTAACTGAACTGGAAAGGGTTCTGCCCTCTGGAACATGCCTACTTTAAGCACATGTAGTTTTCTGTGTTGTGAAGTCAACTGTATGGATACTTTTCTGTTGACAAAGTAGCCAAAGACAGTCTGCAGAAAGCATTTTCTGCACAATAAAGTCAATATACAGCACCTGGTCTTGGTGGGTTATTCTCTACGGGTTTCCTTTTGGGAAAGGCTTTCTCCCCCAGATGTATCTTAGTCTGCTATGAGCTTTAATGTAGCCAAATCAGTTGCAGAACCAAGGGTATGCATTTTGTGTACCTACGCAATCTTTAAAAAAAGTGAAATGGGGCTGGTGAGATGGCTCAGCGGGTAAGAGCACCCGACTGCTCTTCCGAAGGTGATAAGTTCAAATCCCAGCATCCACATGGTGGCTCACAACCATCCGTAACGAGATCTGGCGCCCTCTTCTGGAGTGTCTGAAGACAGCTACAGTGTACTTACATATAATAAATAAAATAAATCTTTAAAAAAAAAGTGAAATGATGTACCTTTAAGTAATATTGAATTATAGATGAATGTGCATGGCCAAATTGAAACCTGCTAATCTCATAAAATCCAGAATAACCACCTGATACAAGAGAGGGCATAAGTGAGTTGATAAAAGTTAGTTAATATTAAGTATAGTTGCCATAGGAACCTGTCTGCCCGTGGCTCTTGGAATCACTGGTTCTTCTCCGTTAGTGGGGAGATGCTGCTGTGCCCTAGAGGTCATCTCTCCGGTGGCAGCATCCATAGTCTGACCCTGGTTTTGGTTTAATCTAAAACACTGCTTTCTTAAGGCTGCAGATGGCCAGTTTGGTCATCAGTAAAGCTGGGTCCTGCTTGGAGAATGTGCACACACTAAGTATGAAATAGGAAGAGGCTGAGGGTTGGGGTACATCCTGAAGTACTTCCTTCTCCGGATCACATGTTGAGGATGGGAAGTGGCTGCTTTCTTGAAGACTAGGACATGGGATTTAAGTGTAAATGCCTGTGGTTGTGTGTGTGTGTGTGTGTGTGTGTGTGTAATTTGCATCAATTTCTGAGAGGGCTATGCTTACAAGCATCCTGTGGAAGTCCCCACACCCAGATGTTAGGTAAGTATTTTCTGAATTAATCCACTGCCAGAATTGGGAAACAAAACAGACCCTATGTTTGACTGTTGGTCCTCACCGGAGCAGGTGCTAAGATTGTGGGCGTGGCCTTGGGGGACGCTGAGTAGGAACAGTAGGTACTAGGACCTGAACCCCGGCACCCTATGGCACCTCCCACCGTGTGATGGAGTCCCACCTTGTGATCATGCTCTTGACTATGTGGATGGGAGTGTGGTCTTGTATTCCAAGGACCGTCACTGTCCCAGTGGTGTCTGCTGGGGATGAAGGGCCAGCAGGCCATTCCTAGGGATGTAGCCTGAGGAGACTGAGCCCTCAATGAACTGAGATGAACCTTGTGTCATAGTGGAGCAATTTCAATGCACAGCCGTGGATGGCTCCCAGCCTGCTTAAGTTCATAAATGTATCCAGATTTCAATTATAGAAGTATTATTTTAATAATCCAATCTTTCTGGTAATAAAGTGAAAATGGAAGAGGTCATAAAATGAAAAGAACCTGGATTTGAGTTCAATAATCTTCCTTCATCCATAGGCGATATGATGTAAGATCTGTTAGAAGACTGAAACCATGGATGGTGTATGTACGGTTTTCCCCAATGCATCTGTCTATCCGTCTATTCATCGATCCACCCACCCATCCAAAATTAGACACTGCGAGAGATTAACAAACATAATAATAAAAGTGAGAAGTTCTCACAGTACATTATAATAAAGTCACCACCAGTCATTTGCTGCATTGACTGATGATTAGTCATTAGCACTGTGTTGGTATGTTGCGTAACCTTGACGTCTACACAGATGTGTAAGAGGAGACTGGGTAGGGTATAAGGCTGGGTTCCCTGGACAGAAGGAAGATTCACCCCAGGGTGATGGATCAGGCTTGCGCAAGATTGCCTTTTTATTTTTAATTTACTTTTATGATTATGAGTGTTTGACCTCCACGCATGTCTGTGTGCCATGTGTGTAAAGTACAGCACCCAGAGAGGCCACAGGAGAATATTACATCTGGAATTGGCGTTCCAGATGGTTATGAGCCACCATGTAGGTACTAGGAACTGAACCCCCGTCCTCTGCAAGAAGACTAACTACTAGGCCATCCCATCCGCAACCCAAGCAAGATCTTAATCAAACTACTCAAAGCACTGAACAATTTAAAGCTTATAGATCGTTTATTTCTGAAAATTTCCACTGAATATTTTAGGTTGGGATCGATGTGGGCAGGGGCCTCTGTGACTGAGGGAGGAGTGCCCTCGTAATTCGCTTTACTTGGTGGAGGTGAGCCTCCTCCTCCCAGTCAGGCTCTTCACAAGTGACATGGGAGAAAGTATTTAGCATGCCTGCAAGAAGTGGAGAGAGGTTTTGGAGAGCAGGCAGAAGGCCAGGTGGGCCTTGGCGTTGTAGAATGTTGACACCAGGACAACTGTAAGTCCAGCTCTGTGGATGGGGTCTTGAGATGAGATACTGCTGCATGGACTCTCAGGCCAGCTACACCACCTGAGAGAGAGAGACCCAGGAGACTGACAGATGTCTAAGGTTCAGGAAGATGCTGGGAACTGAACCTGCATGACCTGTAAGAGCAGAAAGTGCTCCTAACCCTGGAGCCACCTTTCTGGTCCCCAAACTTGATTCTAAAACCACGGAAAACAAATTAATGATGTTTATTAACATGGATAGAAAAATTCTTTTAAAAAACAATACAAAGGCTGGCATGATGGCTTAGTGTTTAAGAGCACTGGCTGCTCTTCTAGAGTTCAATGCCCAGCAACCACTTGGTGGCTCACAACCATCTGTAATGGGATCCGAAGCCCTCTTCTGGTATGTCTGAAGATAGCTACAGTGTACTCATAGACATAAATAAGTAAATAAATAAATAAATAAATATCAATCTTAAAAAAATAAGAATACAAATGAAAGCAAATGCACAAGGATGAGGGAAAGACTTCATCTGGTAGATATTTTCTCTGCTGAAAGGTTTATCAGAATCGAGTTTTCAGAGCCTTATATGGATACAAATTTACTCTTCCCAAGCCTTGCCCACCTCAGAGGTTCTGAGGTTCCCCCAAGTCTCCCTGCTTGAGAAATCCCTTGAGAGGAATCCTGTCCTCTTGGAGACTCCAGGGCACTTGCCTGGGGCAGAATTAACTCTTTCCAACAGCCCTCACCAGGATATTTCAACATCCTGCTGCTAGCTCAAGAAACAGTTGAGTTGCTTTCTATCAAACCTGTAGTGGCCTCTGAGTGTCAGTGGCTGAACCTCCAAACCATTCCTCTGTGTGACCCGGTTTCTAGCAAGCTGCCCTGGAGTTTTTGTTGATGTTGTTGTTGTTGTTTTGTTTGTTTGTTTGCTTGTTTCAGGCACTCTCAAATGAATTTGCATTTTTATACCCTGAGACTTTTGATGGTAATCCATCCTCTCAATGATATCATTAATATTTTTTTAAAAAGGGTTTATTTATGTATTTTATGTTTATGAGTGCTCTATCTGCATGTACAACTGTCCAGCAGAAGAGGGCATCAGATCCCACTACAGATGGTTGTGAGCCACTATATGGTTGCTGAGAATTGAACTCAGGACCTCTGGAAGAGTGGACAGTGCTCTTAACCACTGAGCCGTGTGTCCAACCCTACCACTAATCTTTTTAACAATTACACTTTTCTATAGTCTTGATAACTCCCATTTTCAAATCCTTTTACTCATCTTTTGTCCCTCTTGATTGTCATTATAAACATGTCTAAAAGCAGCCTGCTGTAATTGTGCCCAGTTACTGTCTTCAAACTTATTCTACCTCAAAAGAATCCATTATTTTGAATTCTGCCTCCCATATTAGGCAGACATAAGATAGCTAGATCCTATGTTAGGATGTAATGTGCATAACCTCTAGTACAACTTGCAGTAGAGTCATGCTCCATCTGAAACCTTATGAGCAGTCTTTGCTACACGTTGATACTGGGGGTCTCATTACCCGAAACCCACCAGAATTTTCCATAAAGCTTTGCATCCAGCATTCAAGGGCTGTTCTAGAATGCATTTCTCTCTCTCTCTCTCTCTCTCTCTCTCTCTCTCTCTCTCTCTCTCTCTCTCTCTCTTTGGTTTTTCGAGACAGGGTTCCTCTGTGTAGCCCTGGCTGTCCTGGAACTCACTTTGTAGACCAGGCTGGCCTCGAACTCAGAAATCCACCTGCCTCTGCCTCCCCAGTGCTGGAATTAAAGGCGTGCGCCACCACGCCTGGCTATAATGAATTTCTCAAGTCTTCCATATTATTCTCACAGGCAGTTCCCAAAGGTCTATAGAACACACATTTAGGCTTATCACAACAAGAACAACAACAACAACAAGAACAACAACAACAAGAACAACAACAACACTTGTAAGCGCTTCCTGTATGAGTTACTCTTCTTGCTGCCATTACAAAATATTGGTCAGAATTACTTAAGAGAGAATAGGTTTATTTTGGATCGTGGTTTCTGAGTTCCTCATGGTGGGAAAGGCATGGTGACTGGTGTGTGACTGCTGTGTTTCAGTGCAAGCTCACACGAGTATGAGGCAGAGCTCTTCATGTGGCAGAAGGCTGGAGAGAGTGCAAGCTGGAGCCAGGGGTGGCTTTAGCCTTCAAAACTTCACCCCTGCTGGCCTATTCCTAACAGCCAGACCCTGTGTCATAAAGTCTTCCCAACTGAAATGTCACCACCTTCTGGGAGACAAGCATTTAAACCATGAGCCTATAGTTACATCTCGGCTCCAAGTCAGAATGGTTAGTGATAGTTTGTGTGTGTGTGTGTGTGTGTGAGTGTGTATGTGAACCTGGATATATTTCCCTGTGTATACATATTAGTTTACATATGGGAGCCACAGTCCTAGGTTGCTTCTCTTTGTGGTGGGTCCATCACAAGCAATCTCAAAGAATCTGTAAGAGGCGGAACAAGATACATATAAATTCCATTTATATATAAGTATAAGTATAAATATAAAAAGTTTCGGGCTGGTGAGATGGCTCAGCGGGTAAGAGCACCCGACTGCTCTTCCGAAGGTGATAAGTTCAAATCCCAGCATCCACATGGTGGCTCACAACCATCCGCAACAAGATCTGGCGCCCTCTTCTGGAGTGTCTGAAGACAGCTACAGTGAACTTACATATAATAAATAAAATAAATCTTTAAAAAAAAAAGTTTCTCCAGTGAGCAGAGTAGTCATCTACTTTATATCTGCGTGGTTGCTTGTGACCCCAACACCACAGCGGTGACCTTTGCCTTTCGTTTCTTCTGTAGATGGTAATTTTATGTGGTGGCTTCATTCTCAATCTTTTTAAAATTTGCTTTGATGTATTATCTCATTTCTTGATACAATAATCTCTACCTTATTCTACCTCTTAGTGACTTTGTTTACTGATATGTTAGAAGCCAAATTAAAATGATTTGCAGTGTTATTACATAAAGACTAGAGACAGTTGGTGTATTTTTTTTTAATTGCCTTGGTCTGAGGATAATTATTTTCCAGCCCAGATTTTACCTTCTTCTAGCCAAATTCCCTTAGAAAAGAATACACCTGAGATTTTCTGTCTAATATGTGGAAATGCCACTTTTCTGTTGAAGACTAAAATTTTGTTATGCACATTTTGTTGGTTTGTGGTGAGGAAGTGTCCCAAACAGAGACAAAGGTCCCTCTGTGAGCATCGTGGGTCTGGCAGTGCAGTGAGCACGCTCTGTCGCGTGGCCCTGGCTTCTTGCCCTGTCTGGGATTTAGGCAGCCGCTCACTGAGGCTGGTTCTGTGTGCTCTGTTCTTCGAGGCCAACTGTGGAAAATGCATGACATTCCTCATCTAGGTAGGAGAAAGTCCTCCTGGACACACGGTTCAGAGGGCACTGAGGAAAATTCCTGTGTCCAAGTGATTGATTGAAGGCAGACTGGGAAGCAGTCTTCGACGCAGCAGTATTTTTTGATTTATTTCTGAGTGGATAATTAAGCACGCTTGAACGGTGACTTGTATTTGCTGGCTTTGTAAGATGTCTCTCAGGGAGACTGCAGACGAGCACTTGTGTGGCCTGTTTTCATCTTTCACTTCAGGTTGGGAGAAGGTTTTGAACACTATTTGCACCTTCAAGAAGATGTCCAGAGACCAATATTTCTGTGAACTAAAATGCTCACAATTTGGTTGTATATTATATTGTCATCTAGTATATTGAGATGAGGTTAAAGAAAGAGCACATTTAAATTATACTATAATCAGGGATAATCTAGCTTTTTTTTTTTTCCAAGAGTGCTACTAGATTGAGAACATTAAAAAGCAAAACAGAGTCGCAGTAAACAAAGCTTACACTACAAACATTGTCAGTACTTACAGGAAAACTGTCAATTGTTATATACACCTGCGTGCCAGAAGAGGGCATCGGACTCCCTTATAGATGGTTGTGAGCCACCAGGTGGTTGCTGGGGAGTTGAAATCGGGACCTCTTAACCATCTCACCAGCCCTGTAGTTTAAATTTTTTTTTTCTTTTTGGTTTTATGAGACAGAATTTCTGTGTAGTCCTGGCTGTCCTGGAACTCACTCTGTAGACCAGGCTGGCCTCGAACTCAGAAATCTGCCTGCCTGTCTCCCGAGTGCTGGGATTAAAGGTGTGCGCCATCACGCCCGGCTTAGTTTTAAATTTTATTATCTGAGCACTAATCACCTCCTTTGAGTGGTTTGAGTGTGGGACGTTGGAAACAGGTCCACACCGTGTGTGAAAGCTTTGCAAGGAGCGTTGGCCTATGGTCTAGATAGCAGTGAATTGCTTTCTGTGCCTTGCTTCATTTCTGCTCACTGAGGACAAGGACAGGTGGGTGCACATGTGTTTTCCATCTTTGTTGCTCATTTCCTTCATAGCCCACGCCTCTCTCTGACACAATGACTTTCCATAATAGACATTTACCTTCTGCTCTTCTCTCCCCTAAACCTTGAAGTCCTCTGATATTTCCAGAACAGCCCTTCTGCAATTTGATTTTCTATTTGCATGATACATTTTATATGGAGGGTACCTGTACTGGCTAGTTTTTGTGTCAACTTGACACAGCTGGGTTATCACAGAGAAAGGAGCTTCAGTTGGGGAAATGCCTCCATGAGATCTAACTGTGAGGCATTTTCTCAATTAGTGATCAAGGGCCCCTTGTGGGTGGGACCATATCTGGGCTGGCAGTCTTGGGTTCTATAAGAGAGGAGGCTGAGCAAGCCAGGGGAAGCAAGCCAGTAAGGAACATCCCTCCATGGCCTCTGCATCAGCTCCTGTTTCCTGACCTGCTTGAGTTCCAGTCCTGACTTCCCTGGTGATGAACAGCTGTATGGAAGTGTAAGCCAAATAAACCCTTTCCTCCCCAACTTGCTTCTTGGTAATGATGTTTGTACAGGAATAGAAACCCTGACTAAGACAGTACCTCTAGTTATTTTGTTACTTTCATTGAATTTATGTTACTTTGTATCTTTTTTCTTATATAAAAGGTATTTTTCACTAAGTTGTTTGTTATCTTTCTATGAAATGCATTACTTCGTGCACACTGGGCATTTGTTTTACTTCTGCAGTTCATTTTATTATGCAGTTTTGACAGACCATTCAGCTTTGGTGAGGATGGTTTTATTCTATGCATCGATATCGTAGAAGATATATTATCTAACTATTATTTCCAGTGTCATTATGGTCTTTTGCATCTCCATTTGAAGTTTAGAATTAACTTTTCTATATGGACAAAGTAACCTGCTGGGATTTGATTTTCTCTTTCAGCATTTCAACACTTCGGCTGGATATAAAGCTCCACCATTCAGGAAGAGCTTGTTCTCTGGTGGGACACCTGTAGATCTTGCTCCCATGATGCACAGCAGGGAACATCCCTGGTCATGCTCCCATGATGCACAGCAGGGAACATCCCTGGTCCTCACTGTAGGCACAGGAGGATAGCTCTTACAGGTAACTTAACAATTTTGTTCAGCCATTTTTTAAAATTCTTTCCAACTATTTTCCAGTATTTTATGGGTCATTGGGTCAAATTTTTGGTGTCTACTGCATGGGCTACTCCATGTAAAGAGCACACTTTCAAAACAGAGTATCTGAAGCTTGTAGCTGTAGTTTATTGTTTCATTTTGGAGGCTGTTTCATGTTTTCATCTTCTTTGTTCTCTCTTTACCTGTTGGATCTAGTTTGTGAGAGCTTATCTTTTCCATTCTTCAGGTTTTGTTTATGTTGTTGTTGTTGTTTGTTTTTCAAGACAGGGTTTCTCTCTGTAGCCCTGGCTGTCCTGAACTTGTTTTGTAGATCTGGCTGTCCTTGAACTCGCAGAGACTTACCTGCCTCTGCCTCCCGAGTGCTGGGATTAAAGGTGTGCCTTTGCCACCATGATCAGCCACTCGTCTCTCTTACCTGATTACTCTTCCTATTTTACTTTCCTTGGTAGGGCCCTTCCCCATCCCTGCCTCAGACACTTACTGTTTGAGCAGCCTCTCTCCCATCCTTTATTCTTCAGTTTTCTCTCTCTAATTAGGATGAACTGGTGGAAGTCCCAGTGGTTTTTGATATTTTAAGTCTTTATATGTGTGTAAGGATGTTGCATGATTATGTGTGAATTCAGGCATGTGCGCATGTGAGGTCAGAGGACAATGCCAGGTGTCCATCTCTCCTTCTACCTTGTTTGAGACAAGGTCTCTTGCTATCAACTGTTGCAGACATCAGGGTTCCTTGATCTCCTCATCTCCATCTCTCATCTTACCATAGGGGTGCTGACATTACAATCATGCTACCATGTTCAGTGTCATGTAAGTTCTGGGGATTTGAACTCAGCTCCCCACACTTGCACACCAGACACCTTGCACCTTACCCACTGAGTTGTCTCCCCAGGGCCATTGTTGCTAAGCCTGGAGCTATATAAGGATGGTAGAGAAGGGATACAGAAGGACAGACTCTCCCAAGTGTGCCTTAAAACTATCCAGTTTGGGGCTAGAGAGATGGCTCAGCGGTTAAGAGCACGGACTGCTCTTCCATAGGTCCTGAGTTCAAATCCCAGCAACTACATGGTGGCTCACAACCATCTGTAATGGGATCTGATGCCCTCTTCTGGTGTGTCTGAAGACAACTACAGTGTTCTCACATACATAAAATAAATAAGTATATCTTTTAAAAAACTATCTAGTACAGGAGTAGAGAAAATTAAACTTCAGTCCATCTAACCTGCTTCTATTTTATCTGACGGACACAACACAATCTGCATCACCTAATTGGTGAAATTTGCCATATTTGTTAGACGTTTGGTAAAATATTTCTGATGAACTTAACTGGAGATTTGGGTTGATGAAGAAAACAATGAGGGCAAAGAAGAAGAATTGCTAATAATTAATAAAATGACTCTGTATTCTGGGACCAATGGGGAAATGGCTGCAGTCTAAGTACATTCTAGAAAATCCTTGGTGGTTTTGAAAAAATATTAAAAGCTGTCTACCTCATGGCTCGTTTTCTCTACTCTTAGATATTATCCTGGTTATTTTATTTTATTTTTCTGTCAACTTGACACAACTTAGAGTCATTTGAGAAGGGGGAAACCTCAATTAAGAAAATGCCTCCACCAGACTTCTCTCCCCAAGTGGTGCTTTTTATGATAGCAATACAAACCATAATTAAGAAATAAATTGAAGCAGTCCCTGCATCTTGTCTGGACAACACAGCGGAGCTGGCTCTGGTGGCAAAGGCATGGGTGAGCCAGCTCTGACGGTGGGTGAGCCAGCTCTGACGGTGGGTGTGTGAGCTGGAGAGCTGGCCCAGCCCCTCCCAGGCTGCAGCACATGGGACAGTGGGCCCCATGCCTTGACGGGGTAGCACAGTGGAGGTGACTCTGAAGGCATGGGTGCTGGTGAGGGCATGAGACCAGGAGAGCTGGCCCTGACTTCTGCCAATGGTGGCATTGGGTGGCCTAGCTGGAGAGCTTGTCCTGGTGGTTCAGGTGCAGGAGAACTGGCAGACTGACCAATTCAGCTACCACCTAGACTCAGGTCCAGGTCTTTGAGTTGGCCTACCCCCACATCTACCTGGCTTCTGTGACACCGTCAGTATTGGTTCCTCACTGGGAGTCCTCCCAGTTACTTCAAACACTCTGAATTACGCATACATTTTGACATTGGAGGCTGGAAAGATGATGGCTCAGTGGCTAAGAAAGCTTGCTGTCCTTATGAGGGACTAGAGTTCAATTCCCAGCACTCAGAGTCCAGCTCTGGGGGACCTGTCACCCTCTCCTGGCCTCCTCCTCAGGCACCCTCATGCATATGCACATAGAAACACACATACACAGAAGCAATAAAATGCATCCTTAAAAATACACAAATACGGGGCTGGAGAGACGGCTCGGTGGTTAAGAGCACCGGCTGATCTTCCAGAGGTCCTGAGTTCAAGTCCCAGCAACCACATGGTGGCTCACAGTCATCTGTCATGGGATCCAATGCCCTCTTCTGGTGTGTGTCTGAAGACAGCTACAATGTGTTCATATAAATACAAATAAATATATCTTAAACAAATCTTATTTATTATATGTAAGTACACTGTAGCTGTCTTCAGACACTCCAGAAGAGGGCGCCAGATCTCATTACGGATGGTTGTGAGCTACCATGTGGATGCTGGGATTTGAACTTATCACCTTCGGAAGAGCAGTCGGGTGCTCTTACCCGCTGAGCCATCTCACCAGCCCCTCTTAAACAAATCTTAATAATATATAAATGAATAAATCTTTAAATATTTTTTCCTTTGAAAAGACAACTGTGTGTGTTTAATGTTCCTGGTCTACCTAGTGCTAACTGCAAGCCCAAGGATCTCTGTGCTCCTAACATGAAGTGTTTTATTTTGTGATGTTAATATTGAAATATTGGGATGGACAAGAAAGGAAAGGCTATGGCTTAACAGTAAAGTGTGTGTCATAAGATGACACAAGCCATTGAGAAGAGGAACCTCAATTGAAAAAAATGCCTCCATAAGATTGTCCTATGGGCAAGCCTGCGCAGCATCTTCTTGATTGATGGCTGATGTGGGAGGGGCCAGCCCACTGTGGGCGGTGCTACCCTTGGTCTGGCAGTCCTGGTTGGTATAAGCAAGTCATCGAGAGAAAGCCAGTAAGCAGTGTTTCTCCATGTCTTCTGCTTCTCTAGGCTTCAGCCTTGACTTTCTTAGTGATAGACTGTCACCTTTTCTTCCCCAAGTTGCTTTTTGTCATGGTGTTTTATCACATCAATAGAAGCCCTGACTAAGATATCTCCCGCCGGGGCGTGGTGGCGCACGCCTTTAATCTCAGCACTTGGGAGGCAGAGGCAGGCAGATTTCTGAGTTCGAGGCCAGCTTGGTCTACAAAGTGAGTGCCAGGACAGCCAGGCACAGAGAAACCCTGTCTCGAAAAACAAAACAAAACAAAACAACAACAAAAAAGACATCTCCCAAAAGAAATGGAGATTCTATTTTCCAGAAACAGTAGCACACACATGTTCCACAACCCTTTGGCACATTCAGCCCCCAAACCAGCCTCAGTCTCATCATAGACAAACAGCTAAGCATACTTTGGTATAACCACACAGTAAAATACTACTCAGTAATGAGAAAGGAACAAAGGGAGGAATCTCAAGGTGATTAGCTTGTGTGTATGAAGCTATACAGTATAACATACATGTTGTCATGTCTGCCTAATGCTGCATAAAATACAAGCTCATTTGGTTGAGATGATATACGTGGTCGCTTGCAGAGCATGATGAGAGGAAAGATGGGTCACAGGAGAGTGTGCTTGGGTGTGAGGGATGTGTTCACGTTTGACTGCAACTTTCTGGGAGTACACACCATTGAACTTGTGAAACTGTGCATTTAAATATGCATTTAATTATATGCCATTTAAATATACATTTGATTAATTATATGCCGTTGTCTTCATTACATGTCTCTGTCATGTCTTTGTATGTCATTGTTGGGGGTCTCCATTGCTGTGATAAAATAATATGACCAAAGCAACTTGGGGACAAAAGCATTTATTTGGCTTACATTTCCATCACTGGAGGAAGTCAGGACAGGACCTCAAACAGGGCAGGAACCTGGAGGCAGGAGCTGATGTGGAGGCCATGGAGGGGTGCTGCTGACTGGCCTGCTCCTCATAGATTGCTCAGCCTGCTTTTTTATAGACCCCAGAACCAACAGCCCAGGGGTGGCACTACCCACAATAAGTTGCCCCAACCCCCATCAATCACTGATTAAGACAATGCCCTACAGGCTTGCCTACCACCTGATGCTATGGAGACATTTTTTATAACTGAGATGCCTTCCCTCCTCTCAGATGGCTTTAGCTTGTGTCCAGTTGACATAGAATGAGCCAGCATAGTGATGCCCGTATCAATACGGCTGTGAAAGTTTAAACGTAAAGGTGACGCCCGTATCAATATGGCTGTGAAAGTTTAAACGTAAAGGTGATGCACGTATCAATATGGCTGTGAAAGTTTAAATGTAAAGGGTTTAGAGAGCGGCGGGTGAAGGCAGGCACAGAGCGGAGCAGAGACCAGCAGGAGAGTGAGTGAGCTAGGATGCGAGAGGTAAGAGGACCAGCTTTGGGGGCTTCTCTGGGGGAGGTGGCAGCCAGGCCAAGCTTAAGCATCCAGGTACATGTCTGTTCCTATTTCCTGCAGAGATTGCTCTGACCATCAAAGGATGACACAGCCCCTCAGGTCTCTCTCAGGGAGGCAGGAAGGGAAAGGCTTCACTCTATGAAGAACTGTGGATGCTTTACACATACATCTATGTGTACACAGCAGACATTTCACACATGCATGTACATACACAGTCATATACTCACATAAATATATATTCATGTGAACATACACATTTATATAGGCACATGTACATATCCTCATGTGAACATGTACACTATTCATATTAATACATACACATGTATTCATTTTGCAGTACACATTTAAATATTCATCCATATACGATATACATGCACATCTACATATTTATATGTTATATACATACAATTGTATATCTAGAACTGTCTGAACTGCTGTGTGTGATTTTGGGGCCCAGATGGAGCAGGCTACAAGGAATGGCCATATGTGTGTATATGCACACATTCATGTACATAAACACACACACTTTCATGCACACACAGCACCCACTGAGCTTCTTTTATTTCAATAAATATAAATCTAGAAGTGCATATATAATATACACACATGTATATTGATAGAATGTTCACACACACACACATATATATATATATATATTTATATTTATATACACACACAATATACTTAGCATATAGCACACTTGTGGTCTTTAATAGTCATACTCAGATGCACAAAAATAATATACATTGTCATATACACACATAATTTCTTCCTATTCCATTTTGCCAATGAGAAAAACATCTCAGAGAGGGACAGTTGCTCACTAACAATTCATAATCAATGTGAACTGAGAAGTGGGACATGCCATCTATAACCCACATCTGAGTCCAGAGCCCTTCACCGTTGGCCCTCCCTGGGTGCAGCCTGGGCTGCCTTGTCAGACTGCCACAGACGTCCCAGCTCTGTCACAAAGGGCCCTTGTGCCAAGGCCCCCAGTCTTCATCTCCTTCCTGTCTCCCTTTGGTCTCCTCAGCACATGTCACCTGGTATGTGTCACACACCCTCCTCCTCCCAGAAGTGACTAGGCTTCTCTATTTCAGGTGTGTGCTCTGCACGGCGAGTGAGACTGTGTTGCTCCTGCCTTTGTCCTGCGCTGCTGTCCCTGCTGTAGACGCTCTCTCAGGAGCTTCTCAGACACAGTGTGTACTTAGCCTAAGTTTAATTTTGCCATTGCATATTGTCCTTCAATCCTCTTAGATTTAGGTGATTAGATTTGGTGTTGGGAGGAGAGTGGCTTTGCCTAGCAATGAGGGAAGGTGCTAATTCTCACACTGTGGTCACTGGTCATCTCTGGAAGCCCTCACTCAAGGAAGGAGACAGAATGTTGTCCATGTAAGCGGAAAATCCTTAGCGTGGATCAGTGAGGGGCGTTACTCATGTTGATGACTCATGTCTACACCCCCTCCCTTGCCCTGAAGGCTCCCTGCTGACTCTCAGAGACTCCCTGAGAGGTACCCTCAGTACTGCCTATCGCAATGGCCCCAGCAGCTGAAGACTTGGGCAGCAACACCCAGCTAGTATCCTCTCCTCTGGCTTCTGTGCAATGACGGTGGTGGAGGTGTGTGGAAGGGTTCCTCCATGGCTTGTTCCCTGGACCAGGAAGGCTTTCTGTCAAGGAGGAAACCTATGAAAGGAGAGAGAGGAGGGGAGAAACACTGAAGGTTCCCAAATCTAAGGGAAACCCTGCAGGAGTCAGCTCCTGCCAGGAATCGACTTGTGTTCTAAACGATAATAATCCAAGTGAGATGCAGGATGCACAGTCTCTTCCTGATGCTGATACCAGAGAGCCAATGAGATGCCCAGAAGGCGAGAGTCCCAGTCCCACAGGAGACTGAGGCGGAGGAACCTGGATCTGTGTCCTGGCAAACCTCACTCTAAGCCAGGGTCTTAGTCTGGTTCCCACCATGACTTCTGGCCTCTAATGCTCGCTGACACTAGCACCAGGTCTGCCTAGAGGTACAGGCAGGCAGAAGCACACTACGGTGTACTAGAGAACGTCCAGGAGACAATGTCAGGGGACTAGGCTCTATATAGGCGGCAAGTTCAAGGCTAATGGGCCCACCATCTAGGCTTTTTTTTTTTTTTTTTTTGATTTACTTTATTTATTATATGTAAGTACACTGTAGCTGTCCTCAGACACTCCAGAAGAGGGTGCCAGATCTCATTACGGATGGTTTGTGAGCCACCATGTGGATGCTGGGATTTGAACTTATCACCTTTGGAAGAGCAGTCGGGTGCTCTTACCCGCTGAGCCATCTCACCAGCCCACCATCTAGGTTTTTATGTGGGTTTTGGGAATCTGAACTCAGGTTCTTATCCTTGGGTGGCAGGCACTTTGCCCACTGAACAGTCTCCCCAGTGGAAATTTGGGGTGTGTTGGGAGGTTAGAGTATGGGAAGCCTTGTAGGCAGACTTCCGTACTATACTGAAAAGAGGAATTGGCATGAAAACCCCGGGAAACTAGTGTCTATAGACCAGAAACAGGAAGAAAGTGATTTTTTTTTTTTTTTTTGGTTTTTCCGAGACAGGGTTTCTCTGTGTAGCCCTGGCTGTCCTGGAACTCACTCTGTAGACCAAGCTGGCCTCGAACTCAGAAATCCGCCTGCCTCTGCCTCCCAAGTGCTGGGATTAAAGGCGTGCAACACCACTGCCCAGCGAAGAAAGTGATTATGAGGGGTAAAGAGACAACCCAAGCTAATAGGCTGAGAGTTGAGGGGGAGGGGAGGGGCTTCATCAAGGTAAGGAGAGGGTGCTAGTGTGAGCCACAGTAAGACTGGCTTAGACCAAGGTTTGCCAGGACACAGCTGCAGGTTCCTCCTGCGAGGTCTCCTAAAAGACTGTCACGGTGAATCTTGCCTTCTGTGCTTCTTTTTGTGTGTCTGTATCTGTCCTTGGGTCTTTGACAGGAGTATCAGGAAGAAACCGTGCTCCCTGCACTCCACTTGGCTTATTATCCTTTGGGGCCCACGTAGGTTCCTGGCAGGAGCCGGCTCCTTTATGCAGGGTTCCCTTAGGCTTACGAGAATCCAGAAGTGGCCTGGTTATCTGCAGCCCTGCGTCCGCTGCTGCTTCCTGGCTTTGACTCAGTACACAGGAGCCTATGCTGACCAGATAAGGGACAAAGACCCAAGCAAAAAAGAAGCTCTCTCCGCAGGGCAACCGTAGGTGTCTAGGGAAAACGATGTGTGGTTGCTAGGGACTAGCTACTGTTTCCAAGGAATCGATGAATCACCTGTGCTGAGAAAAAAACCATTCACACTAGTACGGGCCAGAGTGAGGGGTCTCCTTTTTGAATGGCAGATGGTGTCTTCCTGAAAGAAGAGCGATCTCATCGTGTGACAAATGGTCCTTGGGGGATCCACCTCTGGGTCTCACCTGATTGCTTTTCCTTCTAGTGACAGAACAGCATAGCAGGCAGAGTGACACTGTCAGCCGTGAGGTGGTTCAGGAGCCTCTGAGCAACAAACGGACTGTGGAAACTCAGGGCAGGTTTAGGGAGAGGTACGTGATCATGCAGGCTCGTCGGGATCTTGGTGCTGCATTTCCCATATGTTTTCCTTTCAACAACTTATTCTAAAATGAATCTAAGCAGCATCTTCAAAGAATCGTGTAATGAGCACTTGGCGAGGTGAATGTGAAGCAATGCAAGTAATTTCCACCACGACACACCCACACCACAGACAACCCCTCCC
The DNA here is from genome assembly GCA_902729485.2 of Mus minutoides. Taxonomy (NCBI): domain Eukaryota; kingdom Metazoa; phylum Chordata; class Mammalia; order Rodentia; family Muridae; genus Mus; species Mus minutoides. The sequence continues at coordinate 78,330 of CACVCL010034057.1, forward strand.
CCCCCACCACACAGAAATGGACAGACAGGGACACACAGACACCCACAGACACCCACAGACAGAGATAGGGACATACACACACATACACACACACACACACACACACACACACACACACACACACACAGAAGCTCCTTTCTCCTCCCTACTGCCATTCAGAGACCCCCATTTTTACCGCACATCTCTCTGTGCTACTTTGTATGTTTAGTTTTTGACAATGTTGCAAAAATAACAAAGAAACTGTCCCCAGCTTTGCCTCACAGTAACAGGCCAGAAAGCTCACAGGATAGCCCTATGGACTGAACTACAGACTATATTCAAATTCTGTGGCTTAACCACACACACACACACACACACACACACACACATATATGTGTATATATATATATATATATATATATATTTTCCCCCTTGTTTTTTGAGACAGGGTTTCTCTGTGTAGCCCTGACTGTCCTGGAACTCACTTTGTAGACCAGGCTGGCCTCGAACTCAGAAATCCGCCTGCCTCTGCCTCCCGAGTGCTGGGACTAAAGGTGTGCGCCACCGTGCCCGGCTTAACCGCTTACATTTATAGCTCAGAATGATCTATATTAGTACAGAGATCTGCCAATCCCCCCTTCCACCTCAAGGTGTGAGATTTATTTTCTAGAAATCAGTGACAATGAAAAAAATCTAAAAAACATAATTAAAAAAATGCATCATGAAAGCTAAACTTCAATTCATGCCGTTAATATAATAAACACCCAGAGGAAATTATTTTTATCATATAATATATTTTCATTATATTTTTCCCCCTCCCCTGATTCCTTCCACACTCTTCCCACCTCCCTAACCACCCAACTTCCTTGTTCTTTCTCTAGCTCCCTTTCAAAAAATAAAAACGGGAAAACAGCAAAAAAAAAAAAAAAAAAAAAAAAAAAAAAAAAAAAAAAAAAAAAAAAAAAAAAAAAAAAAAAAAAAAAAAAAAAAAAAAAAAGAAAGAAATGAAAACCAAAATAAACAAAAAGCTAGAAAACATTAAGATGGAAACTTCCCAAATAAAAAGCATACACAAAGAAACCGTGGAGCATGTTTTCTCTCATTGCCCCTCCCTGTGCCTGACTTGGTTTGTTTGTTTGTTTGGTTTTGTGAAATCGGAAGAGCAACCTTGGCTGAGAAAAGGCTTCCATCACAGTGCCTATAGACTAGTCTGGAGTGCGCCTATAAACAAGCCTGAAGTGCATTTTCTTGATTGCCAATTGCTAAAGAAGGACCCAAGCCACTGCAGGTGCTGCCATCCTTGGGCAGGTGCCCTGGGGTATATAAGGCTGAGCAAGCTACGGGGAGTCAGTCACTAAACAGTGCTCCTCCGTGGTCTCTGCTTCAGGTCCTGCCTCCTGATTCCTGCCTCCTGATTCCTGCCTCCTGATTCCTGCCTCCAGTTCCTGCCTCCTGATTCCTGCCTCCAGTTCCTGCTCCAACTTCGCTTCAGGACAAACTACAACTGTAAGCTGAAATGAGCACTGGTTTCTTTCTCCTTCGCTCTAATGATACCAGTGTACACGGGTGGCACATAGTGTTGTCCTACTGGCCAGTGAAACTGATGTCTCTCTGGGCCCTTAGTGGCTATGTCTATGTCACCTCCACAGGAGGAATGGCTGTCCATTCAAATCCTTTACTGACCTGAAAACCTGGTTTTACTGTTGAGTTCTCTGGACTCTTTATATAATCTGAGGAAAAATACCTCATTAGGCATATGATTTGCAAATGTTTCTCGGATTTTATAGTTTATTATTTTTCTTTTTTGGTGGTCTATTTTAAAAAATGAAAAACGTGTGTGTGTGTGTGTGTGTGTGTGTGTGTGTGTGTGTGTAGGTCAGAGAGCAACTTGTTGAAGTTGGTTCTCTCCTTCAAAGCGGGCTAAGCTCCGGCTGCCTTTACCGTCTGAGCCAGCTCACTGGCCCTGGAGAATTCTCTTGATGTATGAGGCTTTAAATTGTAACAAGGTCTAATTTATTATTTTTCTTTAAAACTTATTTTTTTTTAAAGAAAATTATATGTATGGGTGTGAAAAATATATATAAGTTCTAGCTAGCCCATACAATCCAGGTATTTTATTCAGAAGCTGTAAGCCTAGATTGGGCAGATTAGGAGCTATTCTAACTTACCTCCCAGCCATATGTCCCTTGTCATTTGCGGTTTCTCCTGGCCATGTGCTCATGGTCCATCTCTTCTTACGGTGGTCTTCTCCTCCTTTGATGTCCTTTCTTCTTTCTCCCTGTCTCAACCTGTAATCCCTACCCAGGTAACTGAAAACTTGCCCATTTCTATCTATTGTCCAATCACAGGCTTTAGTCTTTTATTGACCAGTTAACTTGTGTGTAAGCCTGGTGTGGTGGCACACATCTGTAACCCTAGCGTTCAGGAGGCTGTAAATGAGTTGTGTGTAAGCCTGGTGTGGTGCACACACTGTAACCCTAGCGTTCAGGAGGCTGAGGCTGTAAATGAGTTGTGTGTAAGCCTGGTGTGGTACACACACCTGTAACCCCAGCGTTCAGGAGGCTGAGGGTATGTGCACAAAGCTTCAGCTATTCCCAAAATGAAGATGTAGATCTGGAATATAAATGGATGGAACTGAAGTACGAACTCAGCGGATAGGCTCAATAGACAGTAGGGAGAGTAAACTTAAGTGACAGCCGGGTGTGTGGGGGGGAGGTGGGGAAATATAATGTTCCTAAAGATCTGAGATGGACATCATTGAAAACTAACACCTCAGTGGACTGACCATGCAGACACCTGGGAGTTCCTTCAAATACTGCAGGTGCACATGAGATAAAAAGAAAGAATTTAAAAACATCTCAGTCTGCCTGGCAACAGAACCAGAGTCTGGATTTTGTGTGTTGTAGCAATATTGAGAGGCTGCTTCTCATACTTATCAGAAGGGTGTGAATTTGGGAAGGAGGGAAAGACCTAGGTACTGAATTAACAGGCATTATCACCCAGGTGCTATGGGCCAACAAAACAGCCTGGTTGCAAAAGCAGCTGCCCTGAGAGGAAATGTGTACACACGCACACGCACACGTGTGCGCGCGCGCGCACACACACACACACACACACACACACACACACACACACACACACAGAAACTTCTGTTCCCAGGTTAAATACAGTACAGCTGGCCCAAAGCTGCATTAGTCCATATAGCCACACGATGGCGATTGTGAGCCTGTCTTGTGAAACATCACGTACTTCAGGGCTTTGTCTTGCTAATAATTTTAGTCTTTGGAGTGTGTGTGATAGCTGCTGGGCTAATACTCTCAGCCATTGTGGTGTGCCAGGAGGCCTTCTGGGAAACCTGAGCAAGAAGGAAGGGATATTGCAGAATATCCTGAGGACACGATCAGACATTCTCAATTTATTTTATGTTATGTGTTTTGTGCGCATGTACGTATATGCACCATGTACATGCCTGTGCCTCAGAGGTCAGGAGGGCATTGGGTCCCGTGGACTTAAAGGCACCAATGGCTGTAAGGTGGGTAATGGGAAGCGGATCTGTGTCTTCTGCAAGAGCAGCAAGAGCCTTCTAAGGCCACAACTATGCATTCTAAAGACAAGTTGTCTGGCAGAGACCCGGGTGGAGTTCTCTACAGAGCCTCGGAGGTGAGCAGACAGAGTGCAGTCTCTGGTGGGCGATGATGGGAATGGATGGCGGGAGAGGATTCTGGAGGGAAGTGCGGCTGCCGTCTGAAGAGAAGAAACCGCTGTTGTGAGGATATGGGGAATAGAGGAGCGGTCAGAGACGTGGGGTGGTGGTGAAGAGCCTTGGGGTGGATGTGCTCTGTGACTGGGGAAAGCTACAGGAGTTCAGCCTAGAAGGGAAGGGTAAGAACTCTGGCATATCTCGTCTGGGTAGAGCTGTGCTGCCCTCTGTGTGGGGGAACTGCCAGAGTCCTGTGGGGTCATCGACTCCCAGGGTCAAGACCAAACCCTAGACAGCGGCTACTCAAGACGAATTCCGAGTGCCCTCATCACCGTGGAATTCTCTGACTTCTAAGAGATTGAGATTGTCAGAGTAGGGAGAAGTCCCAGGGAATCTCGTGGAAGAACGGTTTTAATCAGAACGGGACCAGGAGCAGGGAGTCTGCAGGGAAAGACTGGGAGCTGGGCTGCCCAGAGGTGCCCCATGCCATCAGAGTTGGAGGGGATGCAAGACTGACACCGGTCACCAGGATGCCTCTATCTCTTTCCCATGGGAAGACTAAAGCAAGACTACAGGGGGCCTGGGAGAGCCGGACTCAGACTGGTGTCAGATGGTGGGCCAGTTCTAACAGAAGTGTGTGCATAGAAGGAGCGGAGGCAGGCAGGAAGGGAACTCTGCTCCCTCAGTCCCTGTGCCGTAGGGGGCGTCAGGTTTCACAGGGCCCCGCAGTCAGTCTAGTACCACAGACCGTGGGATGGTACCATCCACACTCAGAGTAGCTCTTCCCTCCACAGTTAAACCTCTCTGGAAATACCTCATAGACAACCCCACTCCCAGCCCGGGTGATCCCAAGTCAAGGAAAGTTGACAAGGAAGACATCAGCGTCAGTAGTGGAAAGCTCAAACAGTAAATAACATGGGTTTTCTGTCAATGCTAATATCTGTGATGTTACCACGGCTGGACAGAGGGGCGGGGGGCGGGGAGACAGACTTGAGATTTAAACAAAGCCAAACCTGTATTGAACCTTTGCAGCTCAGCCACACAGCTGTGAAGGCGAGATCACCCATGTCACTGGATACTTACTGCATGTGTGTCCACTCCAGCACGCTACTCTTAGATGGTCTCCCCACATAATGGCACACAGGGTGGTTGTTCTGCACAGCTAGGAAAATGGTTTCCTGGGGCTACAAAATATATGCTGTGCCCGGTTCTCTCCAGGCAGGGGCAGCACCTGCTCTCAAAGTTGTTTTAAGAATTAAAATTGACAGCCGGGTGGTGGTAGTGCTCACCTTTAATCCCAGCACTTGGGAGGCAGAGGCAGGGGGGATTTCTGAGTTTGAGGCCAGCCTGGTCTACAGGGTGAGTTCCAGGACAGTTAGGGCTACACAGAAAAACCCTGTCTCAAAAAACCAAAAAAAAAAAAAAAAAAAAAAAGAAGAAGAAAAATAAAATTGCGGAGTCCCACAAGAACAGTGAGACTCGGGATTCTGGCCTTCTGGGTCTGACAAACATGTCTCTGTTAATCCAATCCCACGTTGTGGGCAACTGGGCTTCACTGTTAAGACATGATTAACTTAACTCGGCACATTCAGTTGTGTGAAAGAAGCCATGTGACAGGCTTATTGTAAATCCTTCAGAAAATAAAGAAAATAGAAAAATTTTCTTGTCACCGGTGTGAAGCTATCTCACACATGCTAGACAGATATAAAGTGTTCCTAGGGGGAAAAAGAATGTCAGAGATCACTCCCGTAATAAATATCAGAGATCACATATGTAATGTCAGGGAGATCATTAGGGTAATTCTAGGGGAGAGAGAGAGAGAGAGAGAGAGAGAGAGAGAGAGAGAGAGAGAGAGAGAGAGACTCAGAGGATTGGGTGGAGGAGGAGGGGGAAGAGGAGGAAGAAGAGGAGAAGGAGGAGGGGGAGGAGGAGGAGGGGGAGGAGGAGGAGGGGGAAGAGAAGGAAGAGGAGGAGGAGGAGGAGGGGGAGGAGGGGGAGGAGGAAAGACACCTTACTACTATTAGCTGTATGCTGTCTCATCTTGCCTCCAAATGTTTCTGATTGTCTTGTTTTCTGTCTTCCAGCCACCTGGCATCTTTTCTTCCAGAGCTTTCCATAGATCCTTTGCCTCTGCATCTGGGAAGTGATAAAAGTGGAGATTCTGTTCTTTCCTCATGGCACTGACTGCTGGCCCGAGAAGCCCCTGCATGTGTCTCAGCAATGGGCTGGTATCCTTAGACTCTGTTTGCTTTTCTGTCTTTCTGTACAGCTTTGAAAGCTGCTGAGGTTTGCTAGGGGCTTGCCAACTAAAACCACAGTACCTTGTCAGATCACACTGCCACGCCAGCCTTCCATCCGCCTTGACACACCAGCCTTCCATCCGCCTTGACAAGCTCACCTGCCTCACGAAGTCTGCTCATGCATAGTCCCAGCCGACCTTTCCTCCCATCATCGAGGGAGGCTCACAGCTAAGTACCTGCCCGGGAAACCATAGTTCATTGCTTCAAAGCCATGGCTCAGATCCGGGGGTAAGAAACACAGCCTAATGCTGGCACTGTAAATCCGGCTTACCACAGGCACATTCCTCTGCTCGCTCAGGTCCACCTGTGGACGCCTCACCACGTGATCAGGGAGAGAGAGGGTGGACCATGTGAGGTGCAGCACAGGCTTATGTCTCCTGAGTCCAGTGGGCGGGGCTGGGGCCTGTCAATCACCCCACAGGGATGCCAGGTTTTTACTGTGGTGAGTGCTATGGAGCAGAGGGTAGAGTAGATACAGTATCTCAGGGTGGGGTGACCTCATCCAGAGCTGGAGCAGCAGGGCTCTGAAGAGGAGCTGGGGGCTTCGAGGACTCTAAGGATTTCTCTTGGTTTTTTTTTTTTTTTTTTGGAGACAGGGTCTCCCTGTGTAGCTCTGGCAGCCTGGAACTCACTATGTAGATCAGGCTGGCTTTGAACTCATAGAGATCTGCCCGCCTTGTCCTCTCTAGGGCTGGCATGCACCACAGGTCTGGCTGACCTGTGGATCCTTACAGAACCCCAGTGCCTTGTTTCTCCGGCTGTGTTTTCTTGGTTTATTTCTCACTGGTTTCTTCTGGGAGAGGGTAACCTGTGGCCTGTACTCCCTGAAGTAGCTAACTATCCCTCCAGTTTTCAGTAGGACTTTCCCCAGCCGCTATGCTCTGAGGAGAAACTTCATAAAAATTGTACTCATTGACTTTAAAGTAATATAAAGCAACATGTTCGAATTATGTATCTATGTGGAAAAATCAAATGAGATGAAGAATTTGAAATTAACTTAGAAAGAAACTTGGTATCCTTGTCAACTCCTCAACGAACTTCTTTCCCCAGGTCTCCTTGCACCTGTATGGGTCTGAGAATACACCTCATGGGTGGCCTTCTTCATAGGACACTGAAAAAGCATGGAGGAGAGCCACTTCTGTCTGCCCTGTGTGACAGGTGCCCGGGTAGATAACCACTTGTGTGGGTAGACACTGATAGAAGTCATTTCTTGTTTCCCATTCATTCCTGGGATGTTGCTAACACTAAGGTCTCCCTCCTTGACTGGTTGTCCCTTCCTTTGACTGATTGTCCCAAACCCTTGCTGAAACAGGAGCTTCACTGGCTGACCTGGACAGACTGTCCTGAGATCACATGTCCTCCTGGCTGTATGTCCCTGGTGTTAGGATTGCAGATACACACAGCTGTGCTCAGTAGTTTTTTGGTATTGGTTGGGGGGCGGGTGTCACCATGTTTGCAGGGCAAGCGCCTTACTGACTGAACCTTCTCCCTGGCTTATGAAACTTATGGATAATTAATGATTAAGTTTGTGAAAAGGACCATGGGGTGGGAGCAGGGGAAAGAGGAAGAGGAGAGGAGAGGGGAGCTGTGTTCCCAACAGGAAAAAACAGGTCCAGGTTTCCTGCTTTGGGAAGATTCAAAACCTGGCCAGGGTGGTGATACATATCTGTTAGCTCAGAACCAAGAAGGGAGAGGCAGGAGGATTGCGTTGAGTTAGAGGCTAGCTTGGGTTTATCTTGCCTCAAAACAAAATAAATGATAAACAAAAGGTTGAGCCCCGGGGGCCTTATCAGGAGCCGCTGGCTTTCTTCCACCCCAGCCCTGTGTTGTGTTAAGTGGAGAAGAGCCCACCTGCTGGAAGAGTAGTAGGAGTCTGGGTAGAAACGGGGTTCCACGAAAGGATGGAGTAGAGGTGACTGCATACCCAACGGGGACCAGGAGGCCCTTGCTCCAGAGTCCTGGCCCCCAGGTTACAGATATCTGGTAGGGACTTTGTGCTGTGTTGGTGAGAACCACCCTCCCAGTCTTCCTGATCTCTTTTTCCGATGTGCTGAGCTGCTGGATTCAGTGGGATCAGTGTTATTGATCTCTAGAGGGAGGCACGTTTATCAGCTGTCTCAGACCTCAGTCCAATGGGGGATGATGGAGCCTGAGGTCTGTGGACCTCAGCAACATTCAGGAAGAAGCCACCAGAGGGCGCCTCAGGACGCTCTGCAAGTCCCGGGCCCTGTGGACGAGGCTGGAGCCACGGCAGAGCCTGTCTAAGGCATAGAGAAAGACGCTGCGCTAGATAGCAGCATCATGAGCGATTAGCTGCAGGGCAGAACTAGAAGGCCACAGCCGGAATTGACAAATCTTCGCTGTGAGGACAGGGAGATTGCTATCCAGCCTGGATGCTTTGCAGGAGGTGCACAGGATTGCAGGGTCAAATCTGTGCTGGGATGCAGAAAGAAACCGGGCTTAACCTGCTGAGACTGTCTGGGACCCCCGTACCCACTGAGATGAACTCAGATTCAAGAGCCAACCCAGCTCAGTTTCCACTAGAACTTGAGGCTGGTTGGTCAGAGGGATTCAGACAGAGATTATTAAGTTTGAGGATTATCAAGTTTGGAGCTCTTCAGTCTTTAAAAAAAATGTGCATTTTGACTCAGATCCTTTGTGTTTTGCCATCGAGTTGTTGAGATCTGTGGATTCACAGTCAGGCCGGCAGTAGAGAGAGGTCTTCGTCTTCTGTGAATGTCTCTGTAGTTTGCGTATTGAACTTTTTCTTGTATGGAAGCTTTAGAGTTTGATAGAATCTCACAGGTCAACTTTTGCTTTTGTTGTCTGTGTCTTGGGGTCATATTTAAAAACCGTCTGCATAGTCAGTCTTTTCAAGGGATGACCACCCCTTAACTAGTTTTCAAACACCAAGTAGTCAGCTCTAAAAACACATTCCTACAAGCAACATGAGAGTGACTACAAGCGACATGAGTGGGACCGTGAGACCAGCATGGAAAGACTGGTTAGATGTTGGGATTAGCCTCTAGATGATGAGGCTGGCCTGGACTATACAGTGACCTCCAAGACACCTATAAGTCACCCTACTTCACAAGAACAAACACATAAGAAAAGGGCATTTAGGATATTCTAAAAATATTAACACAGGGCTGGAGAGATGGCTCAGTGGTTAAGAACTCTAACTGCTCTTCCAGAGGTCCTGAGTTCAATTCCCAGCCACCACATGGTGGCTCACAATGGTCTGTAACTTGAGTTCCAGGAGATCATCTACAGACATGTACAGACAATGCACATAAAATAAAAATAAATAAGTTACTGTAAAAATTAATTCTTCAACACAGTGTCTTTTTTTGTTTTATGGTGCCCCTTTTTAATTTCTTGTCTGTATTGGGTAAGTTTTCAGTACAGAGGCCGTCCACTTCTGGATTATATTTCTTCCTAGGTAGTTTAATGTTTCCTGCCACTATTATGAATGTGATTGCTCTCCTGATGCTTTTCTCTGGGGTTTTGTTACCGGGATATAAAAACCTGTTAATCCACATGCTGACTTTATATTCATTAACCTTCTTAAATTTGTAGGTCAAATTCTAATTATTTGTTTTTAGTTTTTATAGACACGATTGCTTATTTTTATAAACCTTTGCTATCCAGATCACTCCCTTTCTCTTGTCTTATAACTCTGGCCCAGTACACACTGATAAATGTGTCCTTTTGACCATGATCCATAACTCTCATAGACATTCTTAATGATTTTCTTTAAATAATTTTTGTTAGATAGTTCTGTAATTTTTCCAATGTTCATAAGAGTATTTAGGATTTTTATTTATTAGCTTTATTAGCTTCTTCAGATCCAAGATTTCTGTTTGATTCTTCTTTAATGGTCTCTTATCATCTCTCTTTCTCTCAATTTCCTACTTTTTTTTTTTTTTTTACAAAAGATCTATCTATCTATCTATCTATCTATCTATCTATCTATCTATCTATCTATCTGAGTACACTCTTGCTGTCTTCAGACACCCCAGAAGAGGGCATCAGACCCCATTACAGTTGGCTGTGAGCCACCATGCGGTTGCTGGGAATTGCACTGAGGACCTCTGTAAGAGCAGTTGGTGCTCTTAACCACTGTGCCATCTCTCCAGCCCCCTCTCCATTTCTCAAAACTAATTGTTTTGAATTCTTTGTCAGGCAGTTCAACAACTTCTTTCCTCTGTGGTGTATTATCATGGGGTTACTGTACCTTTTGGACTTTCATTCTTTTCCTGTCTCTACAGTGACCTTTGCACATTTGGATCCGCTGCCAATGTCCTAGAAAGACTTTTCTAGTAAATGACACTCTCCTGGTTAAGTATCCTTAGAAGCTGGTTGGATATGTTGGGGTGGCTTTTGCTTTCAGGGGGGATACTTAGTGTAGTAGCTTCTTCTGCAGTATCTGAGACAGTGGGGTTTCACTCTTGGCTGGGGGGCAGCTTTCTTGGCTGGGGCAGGCTTATTGGTGGCTTTGGGAACTGTGTGTTCAGCTGCAGGCATGGAGTTCCTGCGAGTTTCCACGGGCCACGTAGGTTGCAAGGCTGCTCTTGAGGGCCTGTGTAGGGCAGCTGGCACGGCCACGGAGCTTTGGTGGCTCGAGGTTTCTGAGAACAGTATGACTGATGCTTCTTCAGGTTTCAGGAGGGTTGGTGGTTCCACCTGCTGCTTTCTAGGGCAGCAGGAGGGTGGGAACAGCCACCCAATTTTCACAGGAGACACTGTATCAAGCGGATCCATGTAGATTGTCCTGATGCTCACAAGTCATTGGGAGGGCAGGCAGGTGATCTGGATAGTTCTCAGAGCTGTGCTGGCTGAGCCTTTTGTGTAGCCACGGCTTGACTCTGTCAGGGATGCTAGGGGTTGAGCATCCGATGGATCTGTGTTGTAGGTACCTGAGTGAGAAAGGACACAGTATGTCATATTCTTCCAGGAAATAGAGAGCACAGCACCTCAGCAGATCCTCCAACTGAGCTCAGACAGGGAGGGTTAAGGACTTTTGGGTAGCCAGTGCTCCAGCTGCTCACAGTGTGTGTGTGTGTGTGTGTGTGTGTGTGAAGCTATGCTCTCCTGCTTTCTTTCATTCTTTTTTGTTGTTGTTTTTTGTTTTTTTGGGGTTTTTTGTTTTTTTTCGAGACAGGGTTTCTTTGTGTAGCCCTGGCTGTCCTGGAACTCACCTTGTAGACCAGGCTGGCCTCAAACTTAGAAATCCGCCTGCCTCTGCTTCTCAAGTGCTGGGAACAAAGGCGTGCGCCACCACTACCTGGCTTCCTGCTTTTTTATGACACTGCTTTGGGGTTGATCTAGAGAGATAGAAGGACAGTGGCTTTGAGTCCTTCTATGTCAGGTCAATTACACATCTCTGTGCTCCCTGACATGGCTGCCACATCCTCCCTGCACCTCCGGATTCTTCCATGAACACTCCAGCTGCCGTTTTTCTGTCTGGGTCCTTTGTTTTGAGGGAAATGTCCCAGGAATCTCTACTCAGCCATTGATCCAGCATCCTGAAATAGAATTATTTTTAAGTAAAGAAAAAGATTTATCTACTTATTTTTAAATTTATATTTGGATGTGCCAGATGCCTGCAGAGGCCTGCAGAGGCCAGTAAAGGGTGTTGGATCACACGGAACTGGCATTACAGGTGGTTGTGACTGCCATGTGGGTATTAGAAACTGGTTGCAGGTTCTCTGCAAGATCTCTCAGAACTCTTAACCACCGAGCCATCTCTCCAGATCCTTCAAATAGAATGCTCGACTCTTCTTTTTTGTGCTGTTTATACACTGCTTCAGAACATGCCAGAACCATTTGCTGCAAGCTAGCCATCCACGCTGGACTCCCCTCTCATCCTTTCTTCAGTAAGTCCATCTTAAAGCTCTCTACCTTCCCCTACCTCCATGGCTACCATCTTTGTCTTCAACATCAGCTAAGAAAGTGCTGATGGATTTTTGGTTAAGGAGAGAGTCTTAGTTAAAGGAGAGAGAACAGGCAGACTCGTTGAGTCTCAGATAACATCCCCAGAGAAGCTATTTATCAACTCTGAGATACAGTAGAACTCTGGAATTCTTGTGACTTGAAATTATAAATCTCTTCATTATGTTCTATTTTGAGTCCTCTCGGATCACGCTAGCCTTTGTGGCGAGCTTGCTATAACTTTGATCATAGGTTTTTGTTGTTGTTACCTGGGGCTGGAAACACTCTGACTGATCTTAGGGTAGATGGTTAAATGCAAGCTTTGGATGAGTAAAAACACTCTTCGACAAATGGTATTATTTCATTTCAAGTAAATTTGTTGATGATTTAAAAACACACATCTGTGCTTTGTAAACATATGTCAATGGTTTTTGCCATCAGGATTAATCTATGATATATTAAGATCTATGAATATATGCATAATAAGTGAAATATACACAGACTTCTCCTCAGCTGTTTCATAATTATTTCTGGACACTGCTTAATTCGATTTGTTTTATCCTATTCAGTGCAATTCTTATTGTCAAAGATAAAGATTTTCCTCCACTTTCTAAGTATTTGCTAAGTTCTCCCCATATGCACGATGCATCATGCTGGAAGCTGGCGACGGTGTTCACTGAGTTGTTCTGAGCCTAGTCTTCACTGGATGTCCCCAGATGGGTGAGTGTCTAAGACAGTGTGATGGGCCCGAGATGAACTTCCTGCTGGTGTGTAACGCCGAGAAGATGACTCTTTTGGGCAGTTTAGATAAAAGGATTGCAGACAGAGGAAGGCACACGTGTGAAGGGCCTCCGGTTAAAAAAACAATTTGGTGCATTTTAGAGACTGGTAAAGTGTCCCGTGAGAGACAGCAGAAATGGTGATGAGCCAGGGAAGGGTTTGCAAGTCATTCAGAGATCGAACAGCCATGGTGTGGAAATCAGGACATTTCTGAATGGCTTCGAGGAAAAAAAAAAGATGGGCTGGAGAGATGGCTCAGTGGTTAAGAGCACTGATGTCTCCTAAGAGGCTCTGCCAGAGCCTGACATATGCAGAGGCGGATGCTCACAGCCAACCATTGAACTGATCATGGTGTCCTCAATGGAGGAGCTAGAGAAAGCACTGAAGGAGCTGAGGGATTTGCAACCCCATAGGAAGAACAACAATATCAGCCAACCAGAGCTCTCAGGGTCTAAACCATCAACCAAGGAGTACACATGGAGGGACCCATGGCTCCAGCCACATATGTAGTAGAGCATGACCTTGTTGGCTGTCAATGGGAGAAGGGGCCCTTGGTCCTGTGAAGTCTTGATGGCCCAGTGTGGGGGAATGGGAGAGTGGGGAGGTGGGAGTGGGTGGGTGGGGACCCTCATAGAAGCAGGAGGAGAGGGCATGGAATAGAGGACTTCTGGGGAGGGGGAAATCGGGAAAGGGGATAACATTTGAAAGTATATAAATAAACTATCCAATAAAAAAGGAAAATAAAAAAAGAAAAGAGACAGACTGGTGGGCTAGAAGACAGAGATCAACAGAAAGACTTGTTACATGTCAGGATTAAATGTGGGACTTGTTAGATGCTGAGATTAACCTCTGTGATGATAGGGCCATGCTGGAGCCCCTAGCTGGCCCGGGGTCCTGGGCTGATAGCATGGAATCTATGGACCAGATGTTTGTGGAACTGGATGTAAGCACTGAACAGAGAGGATCTTGTGTCCAGTGCTGTTTCTGTCTGGGCAGCCTGAGGGCTTCATGGGGGAGGAGGGGTATGCATATCAGGCACCTACTATGTATTTAGGTTGAAGCCTGGAAGAAGTTCTAGGCTAGAGCTTAGAACTTGGAACCCTGGCTCTAAAGGTGGTTGTCAAATCCCTCAAAAGTAAGGCAGATTAGGGTTACGTAGAACTCAGGGCTCAAGATGGGTGGAGAGTCTCTGTGAGATGATGTCTGGCAAGCTGGCCATGTGGAAGGAACCCTAACGAAAGCAACCTGGAGGGACGTCCCAGGGAGGAGAGCATTACCAAGGCAGAGTATCAGCCTCAGGGAGCCTGCTCCAGGTGAGACTGAAATTCCCTCTGAGAATTCCAAGATGGTGTAAGAAAAACAGTGGGAATGGAAGCCAGCTTAAAAGATGATGCAGAGGCCAGAGGAGGGCACCAGATACCACAAAACTGAAATTACAGACCGTTGTAAGCATCCATGATGGTTGCTGGGAATTGAACCTGGGTCCTCTGGAAGAGCAGCCCATGCTCTTAACCACTGAGCCATCTCACCGGCCTGTAGTAACACTGTCTAAAGCTGTATTTGTCACGACGAGACATTCAGCAGGGGAGGTTGAATTCCAAATATTTGTCCAGTGGAAAGTGTGCAAATCTGAGAGTGTAAGTCAGGGTGGCCTGTGCCCCTTAACTCAGAGAGAGGCAAGAACGGGCTCCTCTGCCGGCCACAGGAGGACAACCACCCACTCACAGCTGTGGGTCCTCTGTGGATTCCTGTCTTTCTGGTTTATGTCTGGCCATGCTTAAGTCATTTGCTCTATCTTGGATGTCACCTAAGATTTTTTTTTCCCCCAAAAGAGGCTTTCTTCAGAATGCAAATTAAATTTCCAAAGCCCTTCCCATCCATTGGCTTAATTCTTTCAAACTTAAAAAAATAAAATCACTGTTTGCTTGAACATGCTGAATTTTTTTTTTAAATATATAGCAGGGTTCTTATTTCACACACACAAGCCCACACAGACCGAGAACACAATTAGGATCTGTTTCAATTTAAGATTAGAAATGAAGGCTGCTCACGTCAGATGGAGGGAGTTCTGCCTTGGCCCAGGGACCTGTGTGGCAGCTTGAATTTAAGTCGGAAGTCATGCCACATCAGTTGGCCATCACAGGGCACCTCTGCCCTCCATTACGAAAGCAAACCAAACAGTCATGGTGTTGTCGATGAATTTTTCTGTATGGCTCCTGCTATGGTTTGCAGGACTATCTCAAGGATCAGGGGCTGAGGGTCCCTTGTGTCTTTGCTGGGGAAAGAGGTGCCTAGTGGAAGATCTGAGCTGCTCAGGGATTTGTGCCAGGTACAGACGCTGGAGAGATGGCCAGCCTGGCCCTTTATTCTCTCACTTACAAGATACCTTTACCATGGAGTGGCCAGGCAAGGGGGCCTCCCCAGAGGCTACCCCCCCCCCCGGCTTGCCAAGAAATAAGTTTATTTATAAGTTACTCAGTTACGATGCTCAGTGATAGCAATAAGTAACAGACTGCTGCATGTTCCTTATTCAGAAGTAACTGAAAGCAAATGATCAGAAACCTCGCTGGCTGGCATGAGACTCTTTGGGGCTTGTCATTCCTGTGACCAGGTGCTGCTCCTGTATTTCTTACACACACACACACACACACACACACACACACACACACACACACACACACACATGGCACAGGAGTATACACTAATGCCAGCAAGCCGTGCGTACACCCGTCTGGCTGGGCAATGTACAACAATGGCCTCTATCTGTGATGTTGAGGGGTGTGAGGTGAAAAGACCTTTGGAATTCTGCTCTTTCTCTGATCAACAGCTTACTAGCGTTTTCCAAGTCTTCACTGCCTTTATAAACCAGAGATAAATCCCTCTGGCGGTCATCACAGGAGGTCTCACCAGCGAGCCAGTCTCATCCCATGCGGCTAGAGCGCTAAAGACTCTCCATACTGACCATTCTCTGTCCTATGAATCCGGAGGGCACAGGATGGAGGTTCAGGGTCTGAACCACAAGGAGGGTTGGTGTGGCACTAATTCCAGGCTTACCAGTGACATGCCACAGTGGGAACCCCGGGAAGCCCACCAAAACTAATTCAGCCACCACATTTTCTGAATCAAGAATAAAGGTTTACGATCCCACAGAAGGTGCTAGACGGAACAGCCTTTGAATTGAGGCCCATTTCGGAAAAATACAGGACATAACATTTAAATCCACTGCCTGGTGATTTCCTTGGCTCTCTCTAATTGAGCAGTACAGGCTGGGAGGAATGAGTTGGATGCTGACCACAAGGAGACTCAATGAACACAAACTGGACAAACTTATGAATTATCTTTACAACCGACAGGCAGACAGACAGACTGCCGCAATGCAGTCAGACTCTCAGGTGTCACTTTGCAGTTATATTCTGGTTTACATCAAGGTGCACAAACCATCGTTTTTCCTAATCAGGTGACTCTGGCTGCCCCCAGCAGCTGAGACTACTGCTCAGTCACCGTGCTTCTAGAAGAATCAGCCTCCCTTGGGAGGGGGCTAGACTCTTGGTTTCTCCCAGACCTGCTCCATCAGTACCTACACTCTTACTAGCTTTTGAGTTGCAAAGGCTTGTAGGCACGCTAAATGTGAGCCTGTAATATCATCTTCTGCCTTACCACAGACTACCATGATACAGTACCTGGTCACCCAAGAAATGTATGCATCCGGGCCTGAAATCCCAGCCCAGGCAGAGGTGTGTGGCTTGCTGCAGTTTGAATCTCTGTCTAGGAAACAAAAAGAAAGAGAAAAAGAAATCACATCAATGAGCAATGTATTGATTCCCTTCCAGAACATGGCTTTGCCTTGGACTTTCCTTATTTATTTATTTATTTATTTATTTATTTATTTATAAAACATTTCACTTTATTAGATTGCATGTCTGGCATGAACTGAAATCAACTTCTGTCATTCCTTCAAATGGAAAAGCAACAGCCTTGGACAATATCGAGCTGGTTTGTAGCGTTAAGAGACAAGGTGCCTGGAAGTCCTTGTCCTCACCGGCTCTCCTGATCTGTCTCTGAAGTGCTTCTTTGACCTAGTGCAGCGCCTCTTTCCTCTTGACCGGAGCTCATAAATCTAACCCCTGGGTTGTCTGCAGGGTGGCATTGTCACCGTTCACATTTTTATTGCTGCCTTGTGGCAGTTGCTGCTGACATGGGAGACACCTCCCCAAACGGGACACCTGAGGAGTGGGACCCGGCACTTGATTACTGCCTATCTATGTGCAGAGCCGAGGGGCATTCTCCACCTCATCCCCACAAAGAGAAGGCTTAGCCAGTATAGTGGCACACGCCTTTAACCCCACCTTTAACCCCAGCACTAGGGAGGCAGGGGCAGGATCGCTGAGTTCCAGGCCAGTCTGGTTTACAGGGAAAGTTCCAGGACAGTCCAGGGCTACACAGAGAAACCTGTCTCTAAAAACCAGAAAATGGGGTGGGGGTAAAGGTGGGATGTTTATGGTATTACTCAGGTTTTCTATAAGAATAGAACTGATTATATATATATATATATCATGTATATATATATATGTATATATATATATATATATATATATATATATATATATATATATATACATACACATATATATATATATATATATATATATATATATATATATATATATATATACATGTGTGTGTGTGTGCTTGTGTGTGTATGCTGGGAGTTTATTTGATTGGTTCACAAGCTGTGATCTGGGTAGTTCCATGGCTATGTTGCTCCATTCTGTAACTGAAGGCCTAGAAGATGCCTGGAGAGTTTCAGTCTTCAGTCTATATTGGAATCCCTAAGAGGGAGGACCAACCACCGGTGAGGGAGGACTCAGCAACAGGAAAGAGGAATTTGCCATCGAGAGTCAGGGCAAGTGGGCAAAAAACAGTTTCTTACCTCTGTGACCTCGCTCCACGGCTGCCACCAGAAGATGCCGCCATACTTCATGTGACTCTTCCAACTGCGAATGATCCAATCAAGAGATCCCCTGGCAGGAGTGCCCAGCAACTTAAGATTTAGTTGACTCCAGACATAGTCTAGTTGACAACCAAGATTAGCCATCACATTTAGGCTCTGGCCAGTTTCTACTTGTAAATCAGCCCTGAAAACGTCTCTGGAAGGCTGTAAAGTGGCCGGTCAACCATGTGATATGTACGGTTTGGCGGGAGCCTGGCTTCTTTACTTTTCCAAGTGGATATTACAGCTATGGTCGTGAAAAAGCCCCGCAGTCATGTCTCTCAAAGCAAAGATCCCATTTCCTCTACAAAAAGGCTCCAGCCGGCGAGTCCCCATTCATTATAGGTACGGGCAAGCGTTTAGAGCAGCGAGGAAGAGGCACATTTTACAGCGTTGACTCCAACACTCAAGAGTTTTTCCAAAGCTGTTTTAACAGCCAATAAAATTAGTCAGCAGAGCCTGTTTAAGCAGCCCAGCCTCACTGGTTAAGAGGCTGGAAGGTTCTCAAGTCTGATGGAAAAGGGCAGGAAATAAAAGGAGAAAACCAGAAGAGACAAAGGATCACTGGGGACAACAGAAATCCCATACTAAGCATGACCTTCCCTGAACCCTCACGTGCATCCACTCCGTCCCCGCGTTTCATGAGATGCGCAGGCTTTCTGATCTTAACAGTGTTGGGAAAGAGAGATTGCTTCCATTCACGCTAAAGCTGTGAACAGAGAAGTAAAACCACATCTCTCCCCTAGACACTAGGAGCTGAGCCAGTGTCCCCACCCTGCCTGAGTGCTACGGATAGACTTCTCTTCAAATAATTTTTGTTTATCTATTAGTATTATAAAAGAGAAGATGTTCATTTAAAAGTTCAGAAGAATGACTGGCAAGATGTCTCAGTGGTTAAGGTCACTGGCTGCTCCTCCTACTGGACCTAGGGTTCCCTTCCCAGGACCCCCACAGTGACTTACAACCATTCCAGTTCTAGGTGATCTGACACACTCTTCTGGCCCCACAGACACAGGCTTTATATATATATATATATTCTCTAGTGCCCATGTGGCCTACTTGAGTTCAATGGGTAGTATCGTCCAGCAGCCAAAAATAATTTAAAGGGAAATGGTTGTTAACCAAAGTCTGCTGACCCCTCATTAGGCCCTGTAGCAGCACGGTCCCTGTCTCGGCATCCCAGTGTCTCTCCTTGTGTGTCCTCAGTGCCCATTAGGTGCCATTGAGCTGTGCGTCTTGGGTCCCACAGCAGCAGTTTCAGATTGAGAATACTTATTTGAGTGACTCAGCAGGCGGTCCTCAGGACTTCTGCGTCTGCTCTTTCATGGGGGTGGACGGCGGTGCCTCAGGAGATGACAGAACCTGATCCCGAGGGGGAGTTCAGTGTCTGCTCTATTCATGCTGTCTTTCTCAAGTCTCAAAAAAATCTCTCACATCAAAAATATCTACTGTGCAGTAGTCGGATGAAAGAAATATAGGTCAGAGCTCCTCGCAGATTCTAGTCAAGAAGGAGAGGCCTAGATACAAGGAGGACCGGAGACAGTATCGACGGCTGGATTGGAATGGAGGCGTGCAGCTTTTCTATTGGTGCAGGGACTGGATAAGGTCATCTCTGAGAAAGCGACATTCAGACTTCTCTCTACCATAGGGCAGGCGAGGTGCTGCCAAAACAGATGGACAGACGGATAGACAGGCAGATGAATGGACAGGTAGACAGTCAGATGGATGGATGGATGCATGCATGCATGCTCAGATACTTCAAGTTGTAGGACTTCTTCCTTTCCAGCAAAAGGTTTTTGCCTTCTAGATTTTAAGTGGTTTAATTAATGAAACCTACCTGATCTTAAGGAATCTATTTTATAATGATAAGAACAGATATTACACTTAATCTTAGCCTAATGGTCCCAAACAAGAAAGGACAATTTGTTTCATTTATTTATTTATTTATTTATTTATTTATTTATATATTTATATTTTTGAGACAAGGTTTTGCTGTGTGGATTTAGCTAGTTTGGAACTTGGCATGTAGACTAGCCTCAGTCTCTATAGGCTGGCTTCAAACCTATAAAGATTTGCTTGCTTCTGTCTCTGGAATACTGGGATTAATGGCTTGTGCCACTTTGCCCAGTAGTGTCTGAAAACTGGTTTTAAATGCATGGGTTGTAAAAGAAGCTAAACAAGTGGACAGTACACCTCCCTGCAGAGGTGAGTGTTTAGTTAAGAAATAGAGTACCCGTAGCCTAGCTCAACTGGCAGTCTGTCCCGTGACTCACTGTGCTGGGTGAGCCGTGGTTACAGCGATAGCCACCTGTGCTGTTACCATTGGTACTTACGCATCAGTGGCTGCCAAAATACCCAAGAGTTTCCCTTGCTTCCAGATCCCCTTCTAAACAGCAGTCCTGGACAAACATCACAAGTGTGCCAAACTGCAGGGCTGGGAAGGGGTGTTGGGCAGTGGGGATGAAAGAGATTTCATAAATAAAAACATAAATAGGGCCCTAAATAAAACAAGAGAAAGGCTTTGGGTTGGTAGTGATGTGTTGAGAAGCAGTGTGTTCCTAACTTAGCCTTTTGTGCCAAAGGCCCCGATGAAAAACCTTGAACACACAACACTGAGCCTGATTCCTGGGTATTCCCAGAGAAGAGACCCAAGCATAGTGTGTGTGTGTGTGTGTGTGTGTGTGTGTGTGTGTGTGTGTGCACGCACGCACGCACGCACGTGTGTGCATGTGTGTGCGTGTGCATGTCAGTGTAGGGTTTTGTGCAGTTTCACCTAAAATAAACAAAAGCTGGGACAATTCCACAGGGTCATGAGCCGGGAACAGATAAACAGATTAGGTTTCCACACAATGAAGCATGACTCAGTGACAGACGGTGCTGAGGCACACATCAGAGGTGAATCTTCGAAAAAAAGCAAAGACCAACCATATGCCAACCAAAGCAAACCCATGAGAGCTCACATGATGCTGTGCTGGGTCATGCAGATCTACAGTGTGTGTGTGTGTGTGTGTGTGTGTGTGTGTGTGTGTGTAGGGGGTTGGGTCTGGCCCTGGCATGCATGGGCTTTTGAAATCTCAAAGCCCACCTCCAGTGACACACTTTCTCCAACAAGGTCACACTTCCTAGTCCTCTATCTATTTAAACACTTCTACTACTCAATGACCAGTCATTCGAATATAGGAACCTGCAGGGGCCACTCTTATTCAAACCACTATAGTTAGATTGTCGGGCCACCTTATCTCAGTGATCCATGTGCCCCAGTGCTGAGATTACAAACATAAGCCCCAAGGCCTGATATTTTATTTTATTTTATTTTATTTTATTTTTTATTTTATTTTTTTTAAGATTTATTTTATTTATTATATGTAAGTACACTGTAGCTGTCTTCAGGCATTCCAGAAGAGGGCGCCAGATCTCATTAAGGATGGTTGTGAGCCACCATGTGGTTGCTGGGATTTGAACTTATCACCTTCGGAAGAGCAGTCGGGTGCTCTTACCTGCTGAGCCATCTCACCAGCCCCCTTATTTTATTTTTTTACATGGAGGTGGGGACTGGACTTTGTCCTCATGCTTGAGAAGCAAGCACTTTACCAACTGAGCTGTGCTTCAGCCAGGCTACTCCTTTTACTGCATTAAAATCTTGAACCACCTGAAAGCAGATATTGTGTTTCCTCTTGTTTCTTTTCTGCCCCCCCTATATTTTATTTTCTGTGTGAGGTTTTGCCTGCACGTATGTATAGCATGCCTGGTGTCCTCGGAAGGCAGGAGAGGGCAACAGATCTCCTGGAACTGCAGTTATGCACGGTTGTGAGCCAATATGTGCTAGAAGTTGAACCAAGGTCCTCTGCAAAGGCAGTCAGTGCCCCTAACTCCCATGGCATCTCTCCAGCCCCCTGTTTTGTCCCTTTGAAGCTAAAAATCACCAACTAATTCATCCTTTCATTCCCATGGCATCCTGGGTGCTCACACTGTATGCCACTTTGCCAGTATCTCTTGAAGAGGGTGTGGAGGGAGTCCCACTATGGTTTTGTCTGCCTCGGGACTAACTGCGCTCAACTTTGTTGAAACTCCTTTAATATGTCCAGTGTGTACTCAGTTGGGTTCCCAGCTGGGGAATTATGGCGCTGGACCCTTTGGAATTTCAAAGTTTTAAACCTTTAAGCTGCTATTAGTCGGCTGGCATAGTAAGATACTGAGCAGATACATAGTAAGTTCCCATAGAACTTGGAAATGGGTCAAGGGAGAAGTTGGTGTCTCTGATAAGGGTTTGTTGTTGTTTTTTTTTCCTGGGGGGGGGCTTCTTTATGTGGTTTTAAATTTAATCTGCACAATTATTATCCAACAAAGCATTTTATCTTGAATGAATGTGTCAAGCAGACACTCTCTTCTGAGACCTAAGGCTGCCCTAGAGGCCCCAGAACATCCAACCAGAGTTCTTTTTCACATGGCCTTGTGCTATCACAGAGTCTGAATTTTGACTGATCAGCCTAACTATGATCATCCAGTCTTAAAAACCTGCCTTCCATCCAGAGATAACGGCTGTGAATGAACACAGATCGCATGTACTGAGGGATAAGTCTCACAATACCTAATGTAATTTTTTTTCCCTCCTATCTCTTAAGGCAAATTTTCTTTCTATAGCAGCACATGTCGGAAATGATCATCGAAGTTAACGAGAAAAACGTGGCAAACTTTTATCCACAAATGCCTTTTCAGACAGGACATGTGATGACACATTGTCTTAGTCAGGGATTCTATTCCTGCACAAATATCATGAACAAGAAGCAAGTTGGGGAGGAAAGGGTTTATTCAGCTTACACTTCCATACAGCTGTTCATCACCAAGGAATACAGGACTGGAACTCAAGCAGGTCAGGAAGCAGGAGCTGATGCAGAGGCCATGGAGGGGTGTTACTTACTGGCTTGCTCCCCCTGGCTTGCTCAGCCTGCTCTCTTATAGAACCCAAGACTACCAGCCCAGAGATGGTCCCACCCATAAGGGGCCTTTCCCCCTTGATCACTAATTGAGAAAATACCCCACAGCTAGATCTCATGGTGGTACTTCCCCAACTGAAGCTCCTTTTTCTGTGATAACCCCAGCTGTGTCAAGTTGACACAAAACTAGCCAGTACACACACAGACAGAAATCTGGTGAGAAGGAGCTGAAACTAGGGTACCTCTGAGGTTTAGGGGAGTCAGGTCCATGGAGCACACAGGCAGTTGATGCATGGGAGGCCGGGGGAGCCTCTGTTCAGGGACGGGAGAGGATGAGCCCCACGTGCTGCTGGACACTATAAGAACTGGGAAACATTGACACTCATGTGTAGGCCTGCCTGCTTGCTAGTCCTTTCCCAAGTGGACTTGGGGATGGATTCCTAGTAGAGGACCGAGGTGGGGTACCTTAGGGAGAGGGTTCAGGAAGGGGGAATAAGACAGAAGCAGTGAGACTGTGAAGAAGCAAAGGGCCAACTCAAGTGTTCCCAAAGTTTCAGAGCAAAACAGCTAAAAAAAACCAGAGAGGAGGTGTGTCTCGGGGAGTCCATAGTCAAACACAGAAGAGGGTAGAGGAAACCTGGAAGAACATTGATTATCTGTCTAAATTAAAAATCACTCTGTACTATTGTGTGAGAATCCCAGTGTTGGGTGAGCACAAAGGTGGGAGCTAGAAATGGAGGCATGGATAAGGTGGGCAAATGTTCCCTGGAGTGGGAAGGAAGTCTTAGAGGGGAGCTGGTGTGTTAGAATGGTGGTTCATACCCTGACAGATCACACTAGGCCAGCATAGCTCCATGGGAGAGGAAGGTTTCTTGTGGGGGAAGAGAGGAAGAGAAAAAGACAAAAGGGGGGAGAAGAAGAAGAAGAGGAGGAGGATGAGAGGGAGGAGGAGAGGAGGAGGAGGAAGAGGAAGAGGGAAAAGAAAAGGAAGAAGAAGAAGAAGAAGAAGAAGAAGAAGAAGAAGAAGAAGAAGAAGAAGAAGAAGAAGAAGAAGAAGAAGAAGGGGTGAAGGTTGGGCGCTCTGCCTTTTATTCGGGCTATGACATAATCACCCACACTACCTCGTACAGGTAAAGCACAGGCAGGTGAACACTGGGAATGTATTGGGGTTGCCATGGTAACAGACACATGGGTCCTTGTTGACTATGGGTGACATTATCACTGGATTCAGGAACTGTAGGCTCTGATGCCAACAGGAGCCCCAAGCCATCCCTCGCACCCCTCAAGAAGGGCAGAGTCTCGCCTGTTGATGTGGTTTCTTACCCTGCCTCGGTTGGCCTCTCTTTTCTGAGACTCAGGGTAAGGCACTCATCCTAGAATTGAGGCAGATTGCCAACATAATGGGAGAGGTTTGGGTCTAAGGTAAATGCTAGCATAGTGATATTATTGTAAGAAAACATTTCCTCTTTACATAATCAATTATTACTAGTTTTGTTTCTCTTGCCCTATGGTATGCTGAAATACTTTGCATTTTGACATGAGTTTTTTTGTGTTTGGTTTATTTGCACCATCATCACGGTGCAGAGGCGTCCTCTTGAGTAAGTCTAACTGAGGTAGTGATTGTTCTTTGCACACAGGCTGAAAAACCACAGACAAAATCACAGATCTTAGCATGCAAACAAAGAGAATT
The DNA here is from genome assembly GCA_902729485.2 of Mus minutoides. Lineage (NCBI taxonomy): Eukaryota > Metazoa > Chordata > Mammalia > Rodentia > Muridae > Mus > Mus minutoides. The sequence goes on from CACVCL010034057.1 coordinate 102,637, forward strand.
GATTGATTGCCATAAAGTCCATAATCAATGGCCTGGTTCTTCCTGGCACCTGCCTCTACAAAATCTCCATTCTCCTTTCTGTTTAAAAAACAAAACAACACACACACACAAACAAACAAACCAACCCAGCTTGAGACTTTTAAAATCAACCTCTCTTGAGAAATCAATGTGGTGTGAACTTGAACAGTTCACACTTGATTCCTGTGTTATTTTTCTTGTATTGCCACAGGCTGAGTGTAGCATGAACAAGGAGCCTGTGAAGGACATACACACGTCCTTTAAAACACTGGAGGAATCCGAGGACTGGACTGAAAAGCAGAGGCTGGTTGAGAATGCTGGATGTTAAGAAAGGAACGTGTAGGAGGCAGGCTGAATGTGAGCTTCTAGCCGATGGGCTCTGCCAATTGACGTCAGCAACAGGAGCCGCCCCCGGATGCTACCGACCAGCTGGGCCAGCCAACTGTGCGGGCTGCGCGGAGTGCAGAGATGTTTGCACCGTGCCCCTGACAGCATCACTCTCAGATTCAGGCTGTCATCTGTGCTAGCACAAGCCCTGGAGAAAGGGTGTCCTTCTGAATCCACTCTACTCAGTTACATAAGTCAGGAAGATCCAGAACATTAAATCAGATCTGAAGGCAGTAATGATACCATCGAACCCACAGCTTTGGGAAACAGATGATTCTGCGAGTTCCTGTAGGGCTCAATATCTTGACCTTCCCACCTGTGCGTGATTACGGCGTGATTTTATAGACTGATAGTGGCCTCTGCAGAAATGCAGGGAAAGCTCAGAGAAAGAGGGTCCTTAAGTTAAAGCCAGCTACTGGGTACTTGGGAGAGGGCGGGTGATGTGCCACACACTTAAGTCAGTGCGCAGAGGAAATGGTACTGTCCGCCCTCCTGTTGGCCCACTGGAAGAGGCAAAAATAAAAAGTAAACATAGGTAAGGTGTTTTGCCCAAGATGGGGATGCTATGCAAACAGCAGAGTCTGGGGGTTGGAAGGAAGAAGGTGGGAGTCAGCCTGTATCCCAGGTATAGGTTTACTTGAGAACGTTATCTGGACAATGGCTTGAGAAGGTGAGGACAGAGCCTCATAGATGTGGTGGGAGGAGCCTGAACCACACAGATGTGGTGGGAGGAACATGCCAGTCAGTTGGGCTGCACTCCCCACGTGTGTCGTCACCATCCAAAATAGCTGAGGGGGACAGCCTTCCTCTGCTGCCTGTCATGTGGCAGGCACAGAGTTGGTGCCAACTTCCTAAGCATGGGTCGGGACTTCCAATCTCTAGGTTGTTAGAAGCAGAGGGTCTGGGTTGATTTCAGAAAATCAGATAGAATGATGTTCTGGACGTGTGCACGCTCCCCCGGGGGTGCCATCACTTGGCCGTCACAATTTCTGAAGGTCACAGAGGTCAGGAAGGATAGATTTCAGGAAGTGTTTCATATGGATTTTTAACCTTACCCAGAGATTCATGTGATCAAGTGTTAATCTCCAGGGTGCTAGTGGGAGGTGACTGAATATCTAAGCTGTGAGTCTTAGCGGGATGTCTTGAGGTCCTCCACGATCTGACTCTGAAGGGAGTTGCCAAACTCTTCCCTTTTCTTCTCTTTTGTTTCTAGACTTGGCTCTGGCCTGTGTTCCCATCAAGATGACCGACACAGGCCCCAAAGAAACAGGACCATGGGCTGGAGGTCCCAAAACTTTAAGCCCAAATACGATTTTTCTCTTTATAAGTGGACCCTCTTAGATATTTTATCATGGAATCTATACTAACAGAATCTATAATATATGGAAAGCTATAATAACCTGATTTAATCCAGGTTCAAAATATAGATGATGGAAATACAGAAAGAAATAGAGTGCCCCATAGACCTGCAGAAGGCTCCCTTTCCATCACCGAGGGAGTATTGACCCAAAATAAAGAAGCAATCTCCTATGGGTAGAAAAATAGCTAAGAGGAAAGCAGATTGTGCAGTCCTGTAACTCTTCAGGACTGGGGTGTTTGTGCCCACTTACAGCACTGGCGGACCTTGATTCTATAGGGGGTAGCTGCCCGTTGTTATTCTTTGTCTCATTATGCTGGTTAGTTTTATGTCAATTTGACACAAGCTAGAGCCATCAAAGAGGAGACCTCTGTAAGATTCATCTGTAGGTTATTTTCTTAATTAGTGATTGATGGGAGGGCCCAGCCCATTGTGGGTGGTGCTATCCCTGGGCCGGTGATTCTGGGTTCTACAAGAAAGCAGGCTGAGCAAGCCATGAGGAGTAAGCCTGTAAGCAGCACCCCTCCATGGCCTCTGCATCCAGTTCCTGCCTCCAGGATCCTGCCCTGTTTGAGTTCCTGTCCTGATTTCCTTCAGCGATGGACTATGGATGTGGAACTGTAAGTCAAATACATTTTTCCCTCCCCAACTTGCTTTTGGTCATGGTGTTTTTTTGTTTTTGTTTTGTTTTTTTTTTTTTTGGTTTTTTGAGACAGGGTTTCTCTGTATAGTCCTGGCTATCCTGGAACTCACTCTGTAGACCAGGCTGGCCTCGAACTCAGAAA
>CACVCL010034061.1:0-105066 GCA_902729485.2 Mus minutoides
ATCCATTCCTCTGTTGGGGAACATCTGGGTTCTTTCCAGCTTCTGGCTATTATAAATAGGGCTTCTATGAACATAGTGGAGCATGTGTCCTTATTACCAGTTGGAACATTTTCTGGGTATATGCCTAGGAGAGGAATGCTGGATCTTCTGGTAGTACCATGTCCAGTTTTCTGGGGAACCACCAGACTCATTTCCAGAGTGGTTGTACCAGCTTGCAATCCCACCAGCAATGGAGGAGTGTTCCTCTTTCTCCACATCCTTGCCAGCATCTGCTGTCACCTGAAATTTTGATCCTAGCTATTCTGACTAGTGTGAGGTGGAATCTCAAGGTTGTTTTGATTTGCATTTCCCTGATGATTAAGCATGTTGAACATTTTTTCAAGTGCTTCTCAGCCCTTCAGTATTCCTCAGTTGAGAATTCTTTGTTTAGTTCTGTACCCCATTTTTAATGGGATTATTTGAATTTCTGGAGTTCAGCTTCTTCAGCTCTTTGTATATATTGGATATTAGTCCCCTATCAGATTTAGGATCGGTAAAAATTCTTTCCTAATCTATTGGTGGACTTCTTGTCTTATTGACAATATCTTTTGCCCTACAGAAGCTTCGCAATTTTATTAGATCCCATTTGTCGATTCTTGATCTTACAGCACAGGCCACTGCTGTTTTGTTTAGGAATTTTTCCACTGTGCCCATATCTTCAAGGGTTTTCCCCCCTTTCTCCTCTATAAATTTCAGTGTCTCTGGTTTTATGTGGAGGTCTTTGATCCACTTAGACTTGAGCTTTGTACAAGGAGATAAGAATGGATCAATTCTCATTCTTCTACATGCTAACTGCCAGTTGCACAGCAAGGTGTCTTATGAAGAAACAATGGTAGCTTCATGCTGTAACTATCTGAGCAACGGTTTGGCTAGTCTTCTCTCAGATAAAGGACCAGTACAGGGTAAGGCACTGTAAGGCTGCCAAGAAGCTCTGAGTACAGTCCATCCTACCTGAATGCCCTCCTTCCTGTACCCTACTTCATGTTGATCGCTTTCCCCACATTGTACTAATTACCTGTTTCATTGTTGAAAACAAATACGTGGCAAAACTTCAGGGTTGATTTTGCCTTATAGCTTGGTAGGATATGTTTCACGGTGACGGGCAAGCAAGGCTGCAGGCCTGTGAGGGGCTGGTCAGCCTGCTTCCTTCTTTTTTCCCTTTTTCTCAATTTGGTACTCCAGGCCATGAGATGGTGCCCCTAAAATTCTAAATGGGTCTTCCATCATCAGATAAAACTCTCTAAAAACATCCTGAAAGCTATATCTAAAGGTGTATCTCCAAGGAGATTTCTGATCCAGTGAAGTTGGCAAAGAAGTTTAATCCCCGCACTGTTGTCAGGTTTGTCGACAATAAGAAATGACACATAGGATAGGATTCTAGGCAATGGAAGTCTCCAAGTGAAGGTCACCTTGTAATCATGCACATTGTGCCCTAGATAAGTCCATAGAATTACCACCTCTCATAGCTATCTCAGCTGTTCAATTATTAATGAGATTACAGATCCAACCATAATTGATGTTGCTGCTAATGTGAACTGATGGTTTGCTGTCAACCAGTTACTGCCAGAATGTTTTCCTAAGAGAGAGCTTCCTCTATGCTGAGATTGCTGCTAGAAGCTAAGATCCAAGTATACAAAGGGGGGAAACGAGAAGGTGACATCTGTCATTAGCAATGGATGAGCTGATGTTTTTTATCACTCTCATCTTCTAACTACAGGTATTTATCAAAGTGCTAGATAATAATGATAATGGCCCAGAATTCTCCCAGCCACATTATGATGTGACAATTTCTGAGGACGTGCTTCCTGATACAGAGATACTGCAGATTGAGGCCACAGACAGAGACGAGAAACACAAGCTGAGCTACACCATCCACAGTAGCATCGATGCTGTAAGCATGAGGAAGTTCCGGATGGACCCCAGTACAGGCGTGCTCTACACTGCTGAGAGACTGGACCACGAAGCCCAGGACAAGCACATCCTCAACATAATGGTAGGACCAGACTCATAATTTTGCTCTCCTGGCAGAACCACCAACCATCCAAGGCGTATACCTCAGGAAGCCAGGGGCTTTAAATCTTATACACTTGCTTTTGTACTGTCGGGTTGCATGTGGTTTTGCCTTTGAATTTCCATGAAGAAGTTACTTGTTCTAAGGTAGTAACTCCATATTTCTTGTCAACCTGAAATATGAGATGTATTCTGCAGGTGCTGGCTGTTCCGGAAATGCTGCTGACAGTTGGGTTAGAGAGGAAAGCAACAGACAATGTTCTAACTCGGGTTTGTGTGGAACCATAAGATTATGTAGAAAGTTTAGAAGAATCACTTGATTAGTTCTTCACAAAGTAATATATGTTCAATCCACAGGAAGTTCTGTCCTTGGAAGTATTCAGAGAGCCAATCTATGATATAGTGTACTGGTATTGGACCTACTGGTAATACTGGTGACTCAAAAAGAACTGAACATACATTAAATCTTCAGAGGTTCATGGTTCTGAATTAACTTGCCTTCCTTTAAACTATGTAGAAGTGTCTTTGCATTTAAAATAAGGTTTTTGGTTAATCCATACAGTGGGTAAGAAAGAGTAAAAAATACCATTGATTCACTTATTGCTTATAATCTGTCCCTGTAAGGAGCCTCAGAGCATCATTGGCATGTATAGCCTATGCCTATCAGGGCCTCCATTATACTCCTGAGGAACAGGAGGGATGGCAGTGGTTTCATCTTATGTAGTGACTTAGTTTGGGATGCCTAATCCTATGAATACCCAAGTCATCAACAACAGAAACAACTTTTTCCTTCACTGGGAATCTTCTTAAACATGAGGTAGCTTGAGAGTCATCCCCCCAGCTATAGTTTCCACTTAAGGCCCCAGGAAAGCAAGGGTTAGTTCCTAGAGGCTCCCCTGGTACAGCACTATAGCCATTCATCCATTCATGGACACCCAGCACTGAAATAGACAGTCCTCACACTCTTGGGGCTAATGTTCAATTCTTTTTTTAAAAGAAAAAAATCCACAAATAGAGTTTAGTTTTTTTCTTTATCTAGAGCCAACCAAACTCTAGAAGTCCAGCCTGGCACACTGTCCATCATGGTGCTTACAGAACTTTTAGGATGAAGCCGTACAGTGCTGACTGACCCCATTCTCATTTTTTTCACGTCATTTTTGTTCATCTTTTCCTCAGAAAATTGAAAAATGAGTTAGGTTCCTCACTGTTATTAATTGTTTATATAGGTAATGCTATATATAATAGCATTACCTATATTATATATATATATATATATATATATATATATATATATATATATATATATATAGTTATTTATATAGGTAATGCTTAGAACAAACAACTGCTCTAGGTCACCTTTCCCAGGCTTTGCCTGTTTATTCCTTCTGTGCACTAATCAGGAAAATGCCCTTCTCCTGGATATCTCTTCATGTATGTGGTCAGTGTCTTCACTCCTCTCTGCAGTTACACAGTCTAAAACAGAGCCAACCACAGGTATTCAGTTAACAATACATCAGATAATAATAGTGCCACATGGATAAAAAATAGATTACATACGAGCTTCAGCCACATGCAATTCAAGGGAATCTTAAAGTTATTAAGCAGACCCATTTGGCAAAATAACACTGAGATTCCCAATCTTAGAAGTTATTATTGAATGCATCTTTCCAGGGCTCATGTTCCTCTCATAGCTCTGAGCTATGTGCCTAAAAACATCACTTGTCCCTATTACCATCATGTCATTCCTTCTTCTTTTTCCTTTGTATTTCATCCAGGAAGTTGAGTGCTGTTAGGCTACTCTTCCTCCTCACAGTAAGGGCCTTATAAATGTATTTCACACTGGCACTTAACTGTTTTGTATTATGCCTTTCTCTTGGCCTGCTTGTATCACCCATTCAGAAGACTGTACTCTTCTTGAAGGTATATACTATCTAGTTCATTACTGAACTGTTTTACTTATGCCATGAACCTGACAACATAAATAGCAATAAACATTAAATGAACAAATGAATGAATAAATGGAAGAAACAATACTCTATTCATTAATCCCATCCCTTAGACAAGTTCCTATCTACTATTTCATGCCTGTATATAATAAACACATAGCAAGGAGGAAGTGGCTGTGGAAACTAAATGAAAGTACTGGACTTGTGATACCCAGGGATTAAATCACAGGACAGGTATCCAGTGAAACAATAGAGATGATGTTGCCCTGCTCTCAAATGGCTCACAATCCCTGTCTTTCTGTCTTTCTCTCTCTCTCTCTCTCTCTCTCTCTCTCTCTCTCTCTCTCTCTCTCTCTCTGTCTCTCTATGTCTCTCTGTTAATCTCTCTGTCAATCTCTCTCTCTCTTCCTCTCTCTCTCTCTTTCCTGTTTTCATAGTGCTTTGTAGCTGTGCAAGACTGGATCAAGCATTTTGCATGCAACATCTCATTTTATCTTCTTAACAAACCGCCATTGAGTTCTTTACAATTCACATTTTCAGTCCTACTACTTCTTATATTTTGCCCAAAGGTCAGAGATCAGGAATTTCCATACCGAAGAAACTTGGCCCGAGTCATTGTGAACGTGGAGGACGCTAATGATCATAGCCCTTATTTTACCAATCCACTGTATGAAGCATCAGTGTTCGAATCAGCTGCTCTGGGATCAGTTGTTCTGCAAGTGACAGCTCTGGACAAAGACAAGGGGGAAAATGCAGAACTCATATACTCCATTGAAGCAGGTGAGAGCTGCAGAAACCAGAGCACAAAACATGACGCCCCACCTTCAGCAGCACATCCCATCCTATAAACTTGGCAACCTACTTATGAAATGATGTATAAAGTTCTTAGCATTTAAATATTGGCAGCAAGGGAAGAGCTTCCTTCCTTGCATTCAATCTTGGAGTTTTATGAAATGAATAAAAGAAATGTATAATAAATTCAGTGGGCTGAACCCAGAAACCAACAACCTATAGACTGAAACTAAAATAAGCAAAGTTGGGTTCACTTACCAGTGGGTGGGCTGCAGACTTTAGAATCCCAGTGTGCTCACCATGAACACAAACACCTTTCCTATGTGGAGGAAGTCTGACGAACAAATTGGTTGGTAACTACAGGGACTGAACTGTTTGCTTAACCAGACAGATAAAGAAATAAGAGCACTTATGTCAAATTTTAGTGTTATTCAAAGGATGTTAATATCTAAAGAACAATTTATAGATGGTTTGAAGATGGATAGCTAAAAACCATTTATGACAGAGATGAATGTCCAAGCAGGAAAAGAGCCATGAACATAAAAGAGACAAGTCTCCTTTATTTGTTCTGTGTTCCTTCTTCCATTTTGTCATTTTTTAATATTCACAACGCACATTCCCAAAGTGTTCTGTGGCATTTCTGTACTGTGAAATGCCAAATGTACACTCTTTCCATGCCAGCAATTTCCCTTCTCTTAAATGTAGAGCACTTGATTGAGCAGCTGAATTAAAATAGAAATGGTAGGAGATTAATTTATGAATAGAAGTTTGAGGAAAAGCATGCCAATTTTATATATATATATATATCAACTGTACAAAAAAACTGTCTAGATTAGGTGCCCAAATTTTAAATAGGTCAGTGTTAACAATCACATGGAAGAAAAGGAAAAAGGAAAAATATTGGTAACTAATGGCCATGTTCCTAAAGAGTTTTCCCATGTATCACTGTTGGCTTTCCAAAAACCTAAACTTATTTAGAAACTCTGTTTTATACCCTTTGGTTAGCCCATAATATTGGTATCGCTGCATTAAGTAATTCTTGTTCCTTTAGTTTACAAATAATGAATTTAAGAAATGAATATTAACTATGACAGAAGGCATTAGCCAATCTGTCCATCCTCAGCTGCTCTTGCCAAGGTATCACCTAATCTTATGTTTCCTTTCCCTGCTTCCCCCATATATACTATCTCATGACACTGTAAACATTCCAATATAAGAATTTATTTCCATAATTCTTATCATTTTATGGACATTTATCTATATGACAAGTGGTTTATTACATTTATAAAATTACTACTTTTATCTCTCTTGGGCTTCAGATAACTTTTAAACCACTATTTAGGTTCTTAGAAAAAAAAAATCCACTGCATTCTCCCAAGCACTGCATCACTTACCTTTCTATTTGATGACTGGAGCATGGAGCACAGTCGTTTTTTTAACAACTGATTAAAATACAAGATAAAAGCTATTTCTTAAAACATTTTTTTTACATAGAAAATCTGAATTTCCAAAAATAAAAACATCTAGGAATGATAGATATATCAAAAACTAGCTTTTGATTATATGCATGAATCTAATGAGAATTATAGAGTGCATGACAAAACTGTCATAGTCAAGTTAACTCCTTCTAAACACACAATCCAAACCCTGGCTTATACAGACATTATACTCACAGCTCGGCCCTGGGTCGGCCTGTCCCTCAAAAATACATAGCCAAACCCAGGCCTTCCCAATACACACACACACACACACACACACACACACACACACACACATACACACACCACAGCCCAGTCCCTAGCCTAGCTGTCCATCATACACAAGTCCAACCTGGGGCCTGCCTGTCTCTCACAGTGCATAGGTAGACTCTAGGCCTGCAGAGCCCTCACAAAGCAGCTCAGCAAGCTCCTTTCCAGGTAATGAAAACAAATGCAAGAGATGGCTGCTTGTATAAAATGCTAGGTTTTATTGAACTTGTCTCACAAACTTCAGATAAGCCAGATTTTATCCTGTCTAGAGGTGGACCATAAACTTCCTATCTTTTACTTGGCCTCTAAAGTCACTACTAAAGCTATTACTTTGGACTGAAGCAAAGCAGGAAGACAGAGCTTTGAATCTTGGAGAATTCAAGTTTGACATTTGCTGTTAGCATTGCTTCTAAAGCAGCAAAATAGAAGACAGCGAGTGTTGGGAATACACTGGATCCTAATCCAGTAACATGGTTTTCCAACCTACCTCTCCTATTGAGCATTCCACAGTAATTATTGAACCTAATCAGTGTGGCAGGGCTGTGCTGCATACCAGATAAGCAATAGGAATACAGCTTTAGCCATATTAGCAAAAGTCTGCAGGAATTACATATTCTAAGAAAACAATCAGATTTTAATTTTCAAACATTTATGAGCTGAAGGAAAGAATAAGCAGGTAGCCAAAGCCAAGGGAAGGGGGAAAGAGTGGGAAGGCCCAGCTTGGACCTGACACGGGAGCACAGTACCCATGTGACTCCAACAGTGATGGAACAGCAGGACTGCAAAGTGATGCCACAGCTTCACTCCTTCTGTGAAACTCTATTGACCAAGTATGAGGCAGGACTGACCTAAAGACTGTGAAGTAGGACATAGCATCAATGAGTGTAGACATCATCTAAAGCTATGTACCACTATATCACTTGGAGAGGACCTTTGCTCAAGTGACATGGGTTCTGGGCCCACATTTGCTTAGCCAAAACATTTCTACTATAATCCCCCTTATTTCCCATGCCAGACCTGTCACAGCCACACCCATGCCTCCATTTCCTGGGAGCTGTGCCTTCTGTTCCTAGTTTCAAGGAGAGCTGTGATGATCATCTACTTCACCCCGAAACCTTTCTGATGAGTAAACACAATGACTACAGACTGGAGTAATGCTCTCGCATTCCTATGTCTGTTTGTACATCTGTCTCTGAGCCTGTGTGTGTTCTTATAGGGTAAGAAAGGTATAGAACAAAGGGAAAGAATAAAGGGAGGGAAAGCCTGAAGAAATCCTTGCAACTTACAAAGCAAACAATAACTTAGAAGAATTCCCCATCTAAGCAAAGTCACCATTTGGAGAAAGTCAGTTTTTATGTGATAAAGTAGCATGGGTTACACATGCAAAGCCTGATGATGGGACACCCTGAAACCAAGTGACTGTGAGGTGGTTCTAAAACTATTCCTACAGTGCTCTCTTTAAAGTTGAAGACTGAGCTTAATACAGCACTGTTTAGGTATAGATTGATTGGTAGATAGATAGATAGATAGATAGATAGATAGATAGATAGATAGATGATAGATAGATAGATAGATAGATAGATAGATAGATAGATAGATGATAGATAGACATAGATACATAGATATGTGTGTATGTATATATTGATTTTATATTTGCAGTTATGATATATATACATTCACATAGGTATTATAATACATCACATAGATGTATTAGTGGTGGTATATGCCAATCCCAGCTACCCCTCTTCTCATGGGTCCAGGAATGAGGAAGCCCCAGCAGAGGGACTCTCCTGTAAGTGCTCTTGTTTCCAAGTTCAAATGTGTACATAGTGTTATATTGTTGTTGCTGCTGATGATTTTATCCTGGATTGAGATATCTTATTTGATATCATTTTTTACCACAGAAAGGAAGATCTGCTTTTTTTAATATCAGAATAATTGGGATAGAATCTAAATTCTTTCTTACTGCTGACCACAGTATAGACAAGCACCCTGAGAAGAAGGTTTAATCTCCATGGGAATATTTTAATGACCCTCTTGTAACTCATTTTCCCTTTGATCTCTGTGCTTTAGGGAACACAGGGAATACATTTAAGATTGAACCAGTCCTGGGCATCATTACTATTTCCAAAGAGCCAGACATGGCAGCCATGGGTCAGTTTGTCCTGTCAGTTAAAGTCACAGACCAAGGCTTGCCACCAATGTCTGCCACTGCAATTGTACGCATCTCCATCAGCATGTCTGATAACTCCCACCCCAAGTTCACTCACAAAGACTACCAAGCTGAAATAAATGAAAATGTGGATATTGGAACATCTGTCATCCTGATTTCAGCCATCAGCCAGTCAACCCTCATCTATGAAGTCAAAGATGGAAACATCAATGGAGTCTTTACCATAAATCCGTATTCTGGAGTCATCACCACTAGGAGAGCTCTGGATTATGAGCATACCTCTTCCTATCAACTCATCATTCAGGCCACTAACATGGCAGGCATGGCTTCCAATGCCACCGTCAGTGTGCAGATTGTAGATGAAAACGATAACCCCCCTGTGTTTCTCTTTTCTCAATATTCAGGCAGCCTGAGTGAGGCTGCCCCCATCAACAGCATTGTCAGGAGCCTAGACAACAGCCCACTCGTGATCCGAGCCACGGATGCTGACAGTAACCAAAATGCACTTCTGGTGTATCAGATTGTGGAGTCCACTGCCAAGAAGTTCTTCACAGTGGACTCCAGCACAGGAGCCATCAGAACAATTGCCAACCTAGACCATGAAGTTATTGCGCACTTCCACTTCCATGTACATGTGAGAGATAGCGGGAACCCACAGCTAACCGCAGAGAGTCCAGTTGAAGTCAACATTGAGGTGACAGATGTCAATGATAACCCACCCGTGTTCACTCAGGCTGTGTTTGAAACTGTCTTACTTCTTCCCACCTACGTTGGTGTGGAGGTTCTGAAGGTGAGCGCCACAGACCCTGACTCTGAAGTACCCCCTGAACTGACATATAGTCTCATGGAAGGGAGTGTGGATAATTTTCTAATGGACCCAAATACTGGAGTGCTCACCATAAAAAATAATAATCTCTCCAAAGACCACTACATGCTGATAGCCAGAGTATCTGATGGGAAGTTCTACAGTACTGCCATGGTCACTGTCATGGTTAAAGAAGCCATGGACAGTGGCCTCCACTTCACACAAAGCTTTTATTCCACCTCCATCTCAGAGAACAGCACAAACATAACCAAAGTTGCTATTGTCAATGCAGTTGGAAACCGCCTTAATGAGCCATTAAAATACAGCATCTTAAACCCAGGAAATAAATTCAAGATAAAATCTACCTCAGGAGTCATTCAGACCACAGGTGTACCCTTTGACCGTGAAGAACAGGAGTCATATGAGTTGGTGGTGGAAGCCAGTCGTGAGCTAGACCATTTGCGTGTGGCCAGGGTGGTAGTCAGGGTTAACATTGAAGATGTTAATGATAACTCTCCTGTCTTTGTGGGTCTTCCTTACTATGCTGCTGTGCAAGTTGATGCTGAGCCAGGAACTCTGATATACCGGGTAACAGCCATCGACAAAGATAAGGGTGCCAATGGAGAAGTGACCTATGTCTTGCAGGATGACTATGGTCACTTTGAAATTAACCCTAATTCAGGGAATGTTATTTTAAAAGAAGCATTCAACTCAGATCTCTCCAACATTGACTATGGAGTCACCATTCTTGCCAAGGATGGTGGCAATCCATCTCTGTCCACATTTGTGGAACTTCCCATCACCATTGTTAACAAAGCAATGCCTGTGTTTGATAAACCCTTTTATACAGCATCAATCAATGAAGATATCACAATGAACACACCCATTCTCAGCATCAACGCCACCAGCCCAGAAGGCCAGGGCATCATATACCTCATCATCGATGGAGATCCCTTACAACAATTTAACATTGACTTTGACACTGGGGTCCTAAAAGTCATTAGTCCTTTGGATTATGAAGTCACATCAGTTTACAAGTTGACAGTGAGAGCTAGTGATGCTCTCACAGGTGCCAGAGCTGAAGTCACTGTAGACCTGCTAGTGGATGACATCAACGATAACCCTCCTGTCTTTGATCAGCCCACTTACAACACAACACTATCTGAATCATCTCTTATTGGAACACCTGTTCTGCAACTTGTCTCAACTGATGCAGACTCGGGAAACAACAAGTTGGTGCATTATCAGATTGTCCAGGATACTTACAATAGCACAGATTATTTTCACATTGATAGCTCAAGTGGCTTAATCCTGACAGCAAGGATGCTAGACCATGAGTTGGTGCAACACTGTACCTTGAAAGTCACAGCAACTGATAATGGTTTTCCATCCCTGAGCAGTGAAGTCCTGGTTCAGATCTATATTTCTGATGTTAACGACAACCCTCCGGTTTTTAATCAGCTCATTTATGAATCTTATGTTAGTGAACTAGCTCCCCGGGGTCATTTTGTAACCTGTGTGCAAGCCTCAGATGCAGACAGCTCTGACTTTGACCGGTTGGAATACAGCATTTTATCTGGGAATGATCGAACCAGCTTTCTGATGGACAGCAAGAGTGGAGTTCTCACACTGTCTAGCCACCGGAAGCAGCGTATGGAGCCTCTGTACAGTCTCAACGTGTCTGTGTCTGACGGACTGTTTACTAGCACTGCCCAGGTTCACATCAGGGTCCTTGGGGCTAATTTGTATAGCCCTGCCTTTTCACAAAGCACATATGTAACTGAAGTAAGAGAGAATGCAGCCTCTGGGACAAAGGTTATTCATGTCCGAGCCACCGATGGGGATCCAGGAACCTATGGACAGGTCAGCTATTCCATCATCAATGACTTTGCCAAGGATCGGTTCCTCATAGACAGCAATGGACAGATCATCACAACAGAAAGACTGGACCGTGAAAACCCTCTGGAAGGAGATATTAGTATTTATGTGAGGGCCTTGGATGGCGGTGGGAGAACTACGTTCTGCACTGTGCAGGTGATTGTGGTGGATGAGAATGACAACGCCCCCCAGTTCATGACTGTGGAATACAGAGCCAGCGTCAGGGCTGACGTGGGAAGGGGCCATTTGGTCACTCAAGTTCAAGCTTTGGATCCAGATGATGGAGCAAATTCTAGGATCACATATTCCCTCTATAGCGAGGCCTCAGTGTCAGTAGCTGACCTCTTGGAAATTGATCCTGATAATGGCTGGATGGTGACTAAAGGCAATTTTAACCAACTAAGGAACACTGTGCTGTCCTTCTTTGTGAAGGCAGTAGATGGTGGCATTCCAGTCAGACATTCCCTCATTCCTGTCTACATCCACGTCCTGCCTCCTGAAACATCTCTGCCTTCCTTCACCCAGTCACAGTACTCCTTTACCATTGCAGAAGATACATCCATTGGAAGCACAGTAGACACCTTAAGGATTCTGCCCAATCAAAGTGTCCAGTTCAGCATGGTTAATGGAGAACGGCCAGAGAATAACAAAGAGGGTGTCTTCATCATAGAACAAGAGACAGGCGCTATCAAGCTTGACAAGCGCCTTGATCATGAAGTCAGCCCAGCTTTCCACTTTAAAGTAGCAGCTACTATACCCTTGGACAAGGTGGACATTGTATTCACTGTGGATGTAGATGTCAAGGTATTGGATCTGAATGACAACAAGCCAGTCTTTGAAACCTCGACCTACGAGACAATCATAATGGAGGGGATGCCTGTTGGCACCAAGCTTGCCCAGGTGAGAGCCATAGACATGGATTGGGGAGCCAATGGGCAGGTCACTTACTCCCTACACTCAGATTCCCATCTTGAAAAGGTAATAGAAGCATTCAATATTGACAGCAACACGGGATGGATCAGTACACTGAAGGACCTGGACCATGAGACAGACCCTGCCTTCTCCTTCTTTGTGGTGGCTTCTGACCTCGGAGAAGCTTTCTCTCTTTCTTCCATGGCTCTGGTCTCAGTCAAGGTGACAGATATAAATGACAATGCACCAGTCTTTGCTCAAGAGGTGTACCGAGGAAATGTGAAGGAGAGTGACCCACCAGGGGAGGTGGTAGCCGTTCTCAGCACCTTGGACAAAGACACCTCCAACATAAATCGTCAAGTGAGCTACCACATTACAGGTGAGTCTCATCACACAAATTTCCCATGGGCTCTACTTTCTGAAGACAGGTGGCTATAACAATGACTGGAGACTGAGATGAGGGTGAGGGTGGTAGGAGTCCGGTTCTGATTAAGAAGTCTGATTGCATAGGGAGTTAGTTTTTGGCTATTCACTTGGCTATAGTCTACCACACCGCCTTCAGTATTGAAAAACAAACACTGAGCAAACTATTTTAATTGAAGAAATTAAAATAACAGCTCTTTTTAGTGGAAAGAGATGTTTTTCAACTATAATCCCCTCGTGAACTTTCAATAATGCTGAAGAACAATAGTATGTCCCTCATTAAGCTTTATGTGCAGCTTTCTTCTGGTTATAAGAATGCATCATCACACACACATGCAAATTAGAAATCTCAGTTTGACCTTTTCTGGGAATTCTAAATTTATAACTGAGGATCGAAGGATATGTCTTCTGTCATCCCTGTTTCCTTGCAACCTCTATCTGTCTCCCCCAATAGTAAGTAGCTGTTCACCAGGAAAAAAAAAACTGAGATAGATAAATAAGGTCACTAAGCATGCTCAAAAATGTCACCATGGCTCTGGGACACTGCGAGATTCACAAAAGAGTGAAAGGTCTTCCCCTGTTCAGAAACAGCTTTCTGGGATGACACACTTTCAGCGATGAAGGGGGAAGGGTTAGAAGTCTAGAAAAGTCCCTTCTAGAAACCACTTGGGGACTGGGAGACAGCACCCTTGATTCTGAGACTTTCAGAGCCAGAGCATAAGCCACGTGCCAAAAGATTTTAAATAATTCATCAATACTTGTCGTCAGGTGGCTTTCCCCTTAGAAAAACCGCATTATTCAGAGTGAAAAATGAATTAATTAGGATGCCCTTAGGACACAGATTCTGCTTAAGTATGTTAGTGGAAAGTTAATTAATCACTGCAGAATAAGATCTGTATTGGAGCAAACACCAAAAGCTTGAGATTGCCACACATCCCCAAGATTCTTCTTTGTGTCTTTCAAGGTGCTACTCCCTTGATGACATTTCTCACTTTTATATATCTTGTGCTTTCTCTGAAAGCTGCCATCTTATTCCATAAAAAAGAAAATGTGTATTTCTGCAGTTAAAGACATAGATAGAGCTTCTGGGTAAGGAGAGACAAAAATAAAAGAATAAAGAAAGGATTTGATTTATTTGTATTTAGTTTTTTGGGGGGGCAAGGGGGAGACACTCCACTCTGCGGGACCCTTTTGTACTTGGAATAATTTTGTACTTGGCACTCAGCCTTAATTATCTTTATATAGTCTCTGAAGTACCAGTAGATGATATAAAGGACCATCCCATCAGCTTCACTGAAGTAATGAGTGCAGCGTAGTTTAAACTCCTCTTACTATTAGCAGAGTCAACCACCAACTGATTTTAATTAGATTTAAGCTTTGCTCTTGATGTAGCACAAGTTGGCTGTGCTGCCTCAGACTAACAAAGGAACATTAATCATTTTATGTAACAAAGGAGTGGTGTGGGCTCGCCTGCATTGAAAGCATTTAATAGAGAGGTTAAATTTGTGTGTGCTGGAATAATATTCAACTAAAGCACAATTGAATTCTAGCCAGAGGTGGCAGAAAGTGATATTACAGGGAGGACCCAGAGCCTCCGGAGGCAAGGTTTCTCAGTCACTACCACCACCACCTGGGGACAGGTAAGAGTCTCTTATGGTAGGTAGGCTGATCTTTCTATATTGTAGGTTATTTCACAGCCATGCCTGGCTCCTCAACCCCTTGATTCTAGTAGCATATAGACCCACCACAGCCCTGTGACAACCAAAAATGTCTACATACACTAGAAAAATCTCTGAAAGGGGGAGCATCATTGCCTTGGAGGACCAGTGTGTCTTCTATATATGACTTGAGGCGATTTGTCCTGAGGGTTCTTCACACTGAAAAATTATAAAGGGGAACCAGGGTAATACTCAGAATTCTAGGACCATATGCTTGGGTTTTTTTTTTTTTAATGGGTTACAAAGAGATCCATTCTTAGAGTGAAATAACACTTTGCAATATATTTTTCCTTGTGTTTTTGTTTATTGTGTTTGAAAATAATTTGGGGCACAGTCATTTCATTTGTTCTGCACTCACTATGTGGCCCAGTCTGGCTTTGAACTTACAGCCTTCCTGTCCCAGTCTCACACTATTGGCATTACAGGAGTGCACCACCATACCAAGCATCGCATTAACATGGTAAACAGTTCATTTGAGGACAGGGAAATCCATGAACTGTGCAGGTGCAGACTGTTCAGAGCCTCACTGACGCAGCAGGAGGGACAGAGGCTTCTGGGATGCTCACCAAAGCCTGTTTCATTGGCTAATGTGGGATAAGCTTCAGGCTCCCCGAGCAGAGGTTCTTTGTTAGATATGTTTTTGGTGGTTTGCCTTTTAGCATTTACATAAGGTGGAGATTTGGACTCTGCCTAGGGGAACCCAAGGCAATGGGCATTCTGTGTCATGGCCTCTTACATGGTTGTGTCACCTATTGTCAATCTTCCCCTTTATAACTTGATCTGTAGTGGTGAAGCAAGGAGATTTTGTGGTGCTGGCTGCCTCTGTGGCCCTGCTGTCTAGAAAAATGGCCTCCAGCAGAGGATAAATAATCCTCAATGCCAGATAAAGGGCCACCCCACTCTTGCATCTGAATACTGTCTATTGTCTTTGGCCAACCCTTTCTGGGTGTCAGAGGTTTCCCTCTTAGGGATTAAATGCCAAGTGTCCTTCCCTCTTCCTACCTGTGTCAAGCTGCTCTAGTGTTCACCAAATTCGTGAAATGGAAAAGAAATCTGTTTGGGCCATTACTGTCTCTCTTGTCTTCTTTCTACCCACTTTCACCAGCCACTCTCTTCAGTTTGACTTAATTATGTCAACTGTGCTTCTTTCAGCTGCTTCTTAAATGACCCCTAGTTAAGACTACTTAATACCATTGGTTTGCCCTCTGTGGTGCAAACTTTTCACCCCCAAATTCCAATCCTCATGAGAAAGTCCCCAGCAGTATGATAAAGCATTCATTAAAAGATTCCTTAACAGAACTAGCTGCCTTGTCTTGATTGTATAATCAACTCAGCAGCTAATGAAATTGTCTTGGTGACAAGGACTACAGTGTATTACGGCCTCTCTTGAGGTCGAGTGAAAAGACAATTGCATCATCCCAGGAACCAATTGATGGTTCACAGTTTGAATCTGATTATCTTTAAGGGAAACTAAACAAAAAGATCATCCCAGCTTCTCTCTGTGGATTTTATTCTCTTGTGGATTTAATTCTTTTACTTTCTACACAAGATGAACATAGAGATAGCGTGCATTTTTACAGGAGAAATTAAGGGAGTCTCCACCCTTTTCAGCATCGTAGGGATACAGTGTGAGGCACTTGAATGTCTCCATATGGACTTTTACATGTGTGTCCTGCTGTGAGTTCTCAGAAGCTCTGTTTCCCCCACAGGAGGGAACCCCCGAGGACGGTTTGCCCTGGGCATGGTACAGAATGAGTGGAAGGTCTATGTGAAGAGGCCTCTGGATCGAGAGGAACAAGACATTTACTTCCTCAATATCACTGCCTCTGATGGACTCTTTGTCACACAGGCCATGGTAGAAGTGACTGTCAGTGACGTAAATGACAACAGCCCAGTGTGTGATCAGGTGAGCTTTGGGGATGAAACTCTGTTTAAAAACTTGACTCACCTGTCTAAGATTAAGTTCAAACCCATTGCACATTGTTTTCCTAAATCCAGGCTAATATCTGCTCTTGTCTTCAACTGAATATAAGAAGCTAAGAAGTAGAGTCTGAGATAAAATGTCCCAAATGTGAAAGGAATCTAGATAGCTGGCAAGACCATGTGCCCAATCCCTATGTCTCTCTTCCAATTAAACAGAGCTGGTGATACTTCAGTTAACCTTTAAGTAGTTCATAAAGGATCTCACAGCATCTTTGTAAACCACTGGATAAGAGAGATGAACCCTACACTGTGAGCTGCCTGTTTACAGATTACGCAGCTGTCAGTGGCAGCACTGTTGCTGAGTTGGGTCTCCAGATTCACATCAAAAGAGCCTTTCCATTAATTTCCAGTGTGTAGGAACACATACTGCTGACATAAGCACTAGATAGCATTTTTTCTTGCCAAAATTAAATAACTGTTCATCTGTATTTCCTAAGCTGTGGACCAGGAGATAATATTTGTGTTCGGTAGCTTAGAAAAATGATGTATGTAGATTTCATCTCTTATGCTAAAGCCATATATTACCCAGGACTACTTAAAGAGGTGGAAATAATCCCAGGGGCCCATTTGGTATCAGCACAGAAATGGACACAGTAAGTGTGCAATGAGCATTGGGTTTCCCAATGCAGCAATGTTATCGGCTTTCTACAGCACCATCGTCTTACCAGCCATATCATCTATGCATGTCACATACAATACGTGCTCAATAAACACTTTAAGTGAATGTGCACAGAAACGGTAAGGCAGGGAATATACTAAGTTTTATTACATACTGCAATATGGTCTGAGGCAAGTGGGGAAAACGCAAAAGCTGAACCACTGGAATGAATCTCTTTTTTTCAATTTTTATTAGATATTTTCTTCATTTACATTTTACTTGTTATCCCTAAAGTCCCCTAAACCCTCCCCCATCCCCCACTCTGCTCCCCTTCCCACCCACTCCCACATATTGGCCCTGGTGTTCCCCTGTACTGGGGCATATAGAGTTTACATGACCAAGGGGCCTCTCTTCCCAATGATGGCCAACTAGGCCATCTTCTTCTATTTATGCAGCTAGAGACATGAGCTCTGGGGGTACTAGTTAGTTCATGTTGTTCTTCCACCAACAGGGTTGAAGACCCCTTTAGCTCCTTGGGTATTTTCTCTAGCTCCTTCCTTGGGAACCTTGTGTTCCATCTAAATAGCTGACTGTGAGCATCCACTTCTGTGTTTGCCAGGCACTGGTATAGCCTCCCACAAGACAGCTATATCAGGGCCCTTTCAGCACTATCTTGCTGGCATATGCAATAGTGTCTATGTTTGGTGGCTGATTATGGAATTGATCCCCGGCTGCAGTAGTATCTGGTTGGTCCATCCTTTGGATTCAGCTTCACACTTGATCTCTGTAACTCCTTCAATGTGTGCTTTGTTCTTAATTCTAGGAAGGGGCTAAGTGTCCACATTCTGTTCTTCATTCTTCTTGAGTTTCATGTGTTTAGTAAATTGTATCTTGGGTAGTCTAGGTTTCTGGGCAAATATCCACTTATCAGTGAGTACATGTTATGTGAGTTCTTTTGTGATTGGGTTACATCACTCAGGATGTAAAGAAATGCGCTTTAATAGTATCTATAAGATTCTACTGCAGGCAGTAATGACTGACTTATTCTTGCTGACCTCTGTCCAGGTTGCATATTCAGCATCACTTCCTGAAGACATTCCATCAAATAAAATCATCCTGAAGGTCAGTGCCAAGGATGCGGATATTGGATCCAATGGAGATATACGATACTCACTCTATGGATCTGGAAACAATGAATTTTTTCTAGATCCAGAAAGTGGTAAGGTGAAATTTATTCTTTGTGTAAATGTCATTATTTATCCATGTAAGAGTTTACCTACTCGTGTGGTCTCACCATGAATAGATAGTTACTTAGCTAGAGCCTTCACATGAGACTCTGATGCACTAGATGATAAGAAATAAGCACTTCACAGTATACAGATGTGGGCACTCTGGGCCACAGGAACTTAATTTGGGTTAGGGTTAAAACTTTCTTTTTCCCCTCCCCACTCTTTTTCTTCCTTCCTTCCATCTACTTTCCCATATTTATGAGCACTAAATGACCACACACATCTCTGTGAGTTATGGCCAGGCTCACAAACAGTGGAATAGGAGCTGCATCACAAATGCTGGTTGCCATGCAAACTAAAGTATGATGCTTAGCAAGAAGAGTTTCTTCATGATGAAATACCTTTGTTCTCTTCTGATTGTTACAGCACTGTTGTCTGGATTTTATTAAACCTTCCTTCTCTATTTAAGGGACTATGAGCCCCCAAATTTCCTTGCATAATCAGACAAAAATGATAAGGCAAAGGGTTATGTAAACTGAAGTCAGATGCCTGAACTGAAGGCCAGAGCTGATGGAAAAGTCGTTTTCTATGCCAGTGAGTTATTTCCTTGTTGTGGATTAGGTGGTTCATTTAGTGGCAATTTTTAAATGAAGTGTAAAGACTGAATAGCTTGCATATTTCACAGTCTGTGTTCATACCAGTGAACTAAATCTTCAAAAGTCAGTGGCTTATTTACGGATCCTAGCAGGAAGTGTGGATATAGTTACATGAGAACATGTTCCTTAGCTCTCTGGGCCCTATTGGAAGATAAGCAACCTATAACCATAATAAAGAAAGGAATAGCTAAAGGGCTGCCCAGAAGTGCAAAGGAAGCCATATTGAAATATCACAGATGTAGCTGATACTGTGAGAAAATAAGATGGGAAACTGAGGCAAAATTCTAAGAGTTGAAGCAAGACACTGAAGGTTACAGGAAAGAGAACATCAAGCAGAGCACAAAAGAGGCAGCTTCTCTAAACAGACAATCCAGGGACTTGAATGTCCTCCTGAATGGCCAATTGGAACTTTCTAAATAAGAGGATTGAATGACTCAGTGTGGCCTGTGTTGTTTTGTATACTAAGGTTGATCCTTGTGGTGCTAAATCCTACATTCCTTACTTTTCTAGGATCTGTGAAAAAGAAAGGGAAAGCAAGGAAAGAGGGCTTTAGCCTGGCTCTCAGCTCTAGGGTCCAGTGGATCACAATGACAGTCCTGTGGCAGGAGCTTGACATAGCTTTCACAGTCAGGAGACAGAGAAATGAATGCCAGAATTCAACCCACTCTTTCTATTTACAGAGTCCAAAGATTCCAGCATGGGGAATGGAGCCTCTCATATTTAAGATGGGTTTTTTTGCTCCTCAGCCAGCCTATTCAAGACAATCTCTCTCATAGAAATCTCTGATTTAGATAATCCCTGTTAAATGTTCCAGGAACCTTGACTCCTATGGCATTCTAGGTAGGACCTGTCACATTGACAACCAATGTTAATCGTCACAGGGCCCCTCAAGACTTTTCTGTGAAAGCCAGTCAGTTTTGATGGTTTTATTTCCCTCTAAAAGATGGGAGTAAAATGGCCTGTTTAGAAACAGGATAGTGTGCTCCTGGTCTATTGGCCATGAACACCAGGGACAACAGTGTACCTGGAGCCATTCATCCATAAAAGCCTCCTCCATTTGCCAAAGGAAAAAACCCTCAGGAAAATTTGCAAAGGAATTAATTAACTTGAAGGTCAAGCAGTTGTTTTGCCATTGCATCTAAAATTCTGTGATATTTTCCATGATGCCTACAAAATTGAATTTTCTGTATTTCTTCAATTTATAGGGCACTTAGGCCTTTTGTCCTTGGTTTTTCTTGTATTTGGATTTTTTTGTACAATTGATTTTCTGTTTTTCCATGAAAAGACCATTTTTGAAGAGACAGACCAATTATGCTGCTATCTCTTTTCACAGGTGAGTTAAAAACCTTGGCCATTTTGGACCGAGAGAGGGTCGCAGTATACAACCTGATTGCCAGGGCCACTGATGGAGGCGGCCGCTTCTGCAGCTCCAGTGTCCTCCTGCTCCTGGAAGATGTGAATGATAACCCCCCTGTGTTTTCTTCCAACCACTACACTGCATGTGTCTATGAGAACACGGCCACCAAGGCTCTGCTGACCAGAGTGCAAGCTGTGGACCCTGATGTTGGTAAGTTAATTTCCCAGCCAGGCTTCTCCCACATTGGCACACTGCATGGAGGAGAAGGTTTTAGAGGATTCTCTAGCTAGAACATGTACAGTAAGCCAGGATTTAACCCTGAGCTGCCGTGCCTCTTGTGCTGATTGAACTCCACATCCTCTTCCTCCTCCTCTTTGTCCTCCTCCTCCTCCTCCTTTTTTACCTCCTTGTCCTCTAGAGTCCTAGAAAGAAACTAGGCATCCCTCTACATTGTAACTAAGGATGTGGGAATAGTTTATAGGCTATGACCATTTGCTTTCATGGTTTTCCTTTCTTTCTTTCTTTCTTCCTTTCTTTCTTTCTTTCTTTCTTTCTTTTTAAATAAAAGCAATAGCATTTCTACTTGCCTATTCCTCCGAAACACAGTTAAAATGCTGTGTTATACAGCAGGGAGAGTTTACTTACAGTTCTATGAAGACTCACATCACAGCCTCAGCTGAAATATGACAATATTTATTGTACTCTCCCACAGTGCAAAGACCGATTGCTAAATGTGCTACCAGTCCAATGTGGATTTTCTTTTGAAACTGACATTTTCAAAAGTCCCTTCCTGTCTCCCAGTGCTTCCCCCCAACCCTGTCACTGACAAATAGATATCACTAGGCAGAGTGAGGGTGGAAACATAAGGAAGAATTAGAACTGAAGTTGCTAATAAAGTTTTTATGTGAAAATCCTCTTGACATGATGAGATGATGGGTTAGAAGAGATTGGAGTTAATTGCGAAGTAGACTTCCTTAAGAGTGCATAAGTTATTAAGGTGACTATATGATGGAATATAAATACAAAAGGGCACACAGAGCCTTTGGTTGTTCTTTTTAAGAGCTGTAAATCAGAGGACTAGAAATTATGGGGTGTGTCTCTTATGCTAAGTGACTCTTTATATAATTCGGTGCCTTATGGCTTAATTCTGAATTGACAGAAAAATTATTGGACTAATGGAAAAGCAAATACATTATAATTAGCTGAAAACAAATGTAGCACCCAAGGTCTCTTCATATTTCTCCTTACAGGAATTAGAGGCTACAGTTGAATTATTGCTCTTATCACATTAGCATAATTTTAAGGTCAAGAACTTATCCTTTAAAAACATGTATATTATTGTGGAAAAATGGCAAACAAGAAAAGACTGTTTATTAGTACATAATTATGTAATAACTGCAGATAATCTTTTAAAACAAGGAGTATAATACATGAACACATTTGGGGAAAGAGGACATAATTAATGCTAATGAGTCTTTTAATAATTTAATATTTGACTTGAGGATACATAATTAGCCTATAGATAATATTTCAAAAGCTGAAAGCCTTGAATTCTGCCACATGCTCCCTTCATGAGGTGACCAGATGTGTTCATGCTGCCAGAGATAGAGAGTAGACACACAAGTCTGGTTGCTGCACAGGTCTTAGTGTGAGGGTGGGTTGGGGTAGAATTGTGAGATCTGACCCCAAAGCCTAGTGTCATGCTGTGATGAACAACACAGTTAGCTATGTGTCCTTCTTTCACTTCTGTCTGAAGAGAAACAATATGGGCAGATGGAGTGGGAGGAATGTCTAAATTCTGGTTGTTTATCAGGACAGAGAAGGACCTGGGAGAAGAAAAGATTAATGGAGATCTTATTATACCTTGATCTTCCATTTCTATGATAAGTCAAAGGCTTCTGTGCAACGCCTCACACTGAAACCAAGGACCTGGGTGCCACAGACACCAGCCATCTTAGTTGGTCTTTTTATTGCTATGAAGCAACACTATGACCAAGGCAACTCTTCTAGAGAAGACTATTTAAATGGGGATAGCTTACAGTTTCAGAGGTTTAGTCCATTAATGTCACGGTGGGGAGCATCCAGGAAGACATGGTGCTGGAGAAGGAGATGAGAATTCTACACCTTGATCTGCAAGTAGCCAAAGGAGACTGTGTTCCACACTGGGTGGAGCTTGAGCATAGGAGACCTGAAAGCCTGCCCCCACAGTAACACACTTCCTCCAACAAAAGTCTACACCAACTCCAACAAGGCCACACCTTCTAATATTGCCACTCCCATGGGACCACGCATTCAAACACATGAATCTACATGGCACTAAATTGCAGCCACTTGATAGGTAGCCACAGGCCCCCTCTACAGACCAGTCCTATACTAACTGATGACACCACCTGATTACAATTGCAAACCATCCTTTAAAATAATGAAGAAATTTCTATCTTTACAAAAAAATCTTTATAAAAATTTCTATCTATATAAGAATTATTTCATATTGAAATATTATAGATTCATAGAAATTTTTAACTTTGACCAAGCCCAGTCTCTGGTGGAGATATCCTGTCTAGCCTTAGAATTGTTACTAAAATCACAAAGATGACATAGGTGCAATCCACCATGCATCTTCACCTTTCCTGGAAGTGAACATGGCTTCATCAGTACCATTATCACTGTCTACCTTCACAAAGGCTCTACTATCCTTAACCAGCACAAGGCTCTCACACACACACCACCGTAACCACACCCTCCTCCTTGGCAGTTTCTATGCACTATCAAACATTTAACTTCAACTTTGAAAAAAAAAAAAAGAGCCAGGTGTGGTGACACACGCCTTTAATCCCAGCACTTGGGAGGCAGAGGCAGAGGCAGGTGGATTTCTGAGTTCGAGGCCAGCCTGGTCTACAGAGTGAGTTCTAGGACAGCCGAGGGCTACACAGAGAAACCCTGTCTCGAAAAAGAAAAAAACAAAAACAAAACTTCAACTTTATTATTTTTTTTAAATGTTATTTAACCAATTCATATCGTTTGTACTCTTTTGAGGTTGGCATGTTTTCTTTTATCATAATTTTCTTCAGGTTCATTCAAGTTATTGAATGGACTTCAAATGACAAGTTATTAATTGGTTTGACTCATGAGATGTCTGTTAACAATATTCCTTCACATGAAGTGGTAACCCAATTTTATTGGTGTTAATTCATGAATTTTTGTGTCCTTCAAAAATGCTTTTGTTGAAATCTCACCCTTAGTTTGTATTGAGATGCAGCCTTTGGAGAAAAGGGAGCATATCTAAAAACGGTATGAACTCATGAAGAGTGTCTAATCCTTCTATGAAGGAATCCTTGGGCACCTATTACCTCTCTGACTGTGAAGATACACAGAGGGAACACTGTAAGGATTCAGCCTCCTCAGACACCATAACTGCTAGTGCCTGGTTTGGGATTTTCCAGGCCCCAGCACTGTAACAAAAATTTGGCACCTCAAAATTACTCATGTGAAATATTTTGTCATCACAGCCAAAATATACTCTAACAACAATAATTTGGCTGCATTATCTACTTGGCCACTTCACTTGTCTTTGTAGAGACTTGATAAGATACTAATCAAAAATCTAATTCCATGAATTTCTGAGTCCAAAGACCATGCCATGGGTCCCTAAGCCCACTCTATGGATTTCTCTTTTTTTAAACATATCTTTTTTTAGTCAAACAGCTCCTTCCTATGAATCATTCATAATGAACCAAAGATAGCATTATAAAAATTTCTTACATCAGGAATAAAATAAAACATGGAAGGCAAGGTAATTTTACACCTATTTTATGAGTTCTAAGAAATAGCCTGGTAACTAGATTTTCCACATTAAGTTCTTAATTTTCCTCTAGAAGGAAAGTATCCTAAGCCCCATAAAGTAGTGACATGACTTCATGACCCCAAATTTATGAAAGTTTAACAATCTTTCCAGTAAAGACAAGGAGGCCTTGCTCTTTTAATGCATTGCCTCTTAGGAGTTAGTATGTTAGATTTAGACCTTTGCACACTAAGAGTTCTTAGGTTCTCAGGGTTTTGTTTTGTTGTTGCTGTTTTGTTTTTCCAAAAGTTGGGCAAAACCAAAGCTCATTCAAAGAGGACAATTTTATTAGAGTTTAAATAAAAACAAGCAAACATGCAAACAACAAAAACACTAGGGCAGGCAAGATGGAAATTTCAGTAGTTTCCTGGATAGGAATGGAAAAGAGAAAGGGGAAGGCCTTGACGGAGGCCAGCTGGCACTGGTGGTTAGCCACAAGGTGAGGAAGGGTCCTTTGAGAAGGAATGAAGCCCAAGTGTAAGGGGAACCATGTTTATAAAAGATATACAAAAAGGAAAAGTCACACTTTTCTGAGTTATTCAGGAAAGTCATCTGACTTGGGAAGCACTGTGGTTTCATGCCTTGACAGAGACAGTACTAGGGGAGGAAATTCTGGAAGGGAGGAATACAGCATCTCCTTAAACGGATAACTATTCTCCCTGTTAGAATCTCATTTTCAGAAGTGTTCTGTTTTTCTATCAAAAGAAACATGCAGCATGAAGGATCAGAGCAAAAAACCTGTGACCATTTTGGGCAATATGGCATGAAAATAAAGTGTAACTTTTTATTGGAAAATATGCCACATCCCATGGTTCATGGGATAGTGGGGATGTGGGAAGGGGTGTTTTTCCTTTTATGAATGAGGAGCATAAAGAAAGGAGTATGTTTTAATTAGTCAAATGCTCCTTCCTTATTTCATAATTCCCTTGTGATTTGGAATTTGAGGGATCTCAGAAGTGTAGAGGCTCTGAACACTTATCAGATACTTTCTAGTCAACTTAGCCAATACTTCATGAGCAACAGGGCAACACAGAACTGTAAAGGGACAGCAAGAATTTCCAAGATAAGTTACGTAGAGAGATAGTCCTCAAGCTACTCAAAGGTCAAGGACTAAATCACAAATGTAGAGCCTTAGAATGGGTAAGACTTGGAGAGGGTCTACAGGAAGAACAGTCTTAGAATGACATATACATCAGGAAGATGAAGCCATAAAGATGGACTCTATAAACCCAACTAAGAGATGGGAAGCCTTTGGTCTCCCCCGCCCCCCATATCAGTTTCTACCTATATAATATTAGAGTAACAGTAGCTTGCTTCACCAACCTCAAAGTGTCAGCATGAGATTTGTTCAAGATAAACAAGGATGTCTCTCAGAACTTGTAAGGCCACATTTTCCCCATTGTCTTTCTATTTTCTCCTTTAAATTTCCCCAGCACATCATGTCATTTTGGTCACACTTCGCATAACGCTTCTCCTCCAGTCCCACACCTTCCCAGGCAAGAAAAGCACTTCACAAGGACTTTAAATGACAGTAATGATAACGTTGCTGCTAACATCCACTTTTGCAGCTACTGCTCCCTGGCAGGCTCCATTCCAAGGGTCTCAGGTACATTATTCCCATTTCTCATAACAACCCTATAGCTGGCTTGTTATTGTCCAATTTACTATGTGAGTAATTTGGAGGCTTAAGTAACTTGTTCTGAGCCATAAGCTAATGTCAGGACAGCAGACATTATGAAAAGGGAGCTCAGGAGAGCTGGGCATCCAGCTGATAGTAACGTTCAAGTACAAGTCATTAGTTCCTTGGACTACCTGTGACTGCATTGGTGTCACCCGAGGGCAGGATCAAAATGAGAGACTCCAGGCTAGTCAGTAGCCCTCAGAAGTCATAGAGCAGCAAATGCACTAGGACGACTATGCAAAATAAGTCAAATGCCAGAGACTCCATTTCACTGTTTCCCATCCATAGTTAGATTCTGTGGTCTAAGAGGCAAAGCAAGGTGGTAATTTTCAGTCCAGATAGTTCCAAGGTGAACACAGCTGGATGTTCCTAACAGGCATTGAGAACCACTCAAGAACTCTATTTCTGTGTTTCAAACACCTTAGCAGTTTGGTGACACCTATAGATCATCCCTCAGAATAACATTTTATAGTTTATAAAAATAGAAACATAATTAAATCAGTCCAGTGTTTACTATGGGCCAGTGTGCATTTCTGCTTTAATACAGTAAATACCATGATCCAATAGAGAATGGCTACAAAATCACAGGCACTGTACATACCACTGGCTTTGTTGCCAATATCTGTAATTGAACATGCTTTTTCAGATCCATTTAGAGATTAGTGAACATGAATGTCTCAGATATCATTTTAGGCGCTGTTCTATTACCGTGAATTGACACCAAGATCGGGGCAACTCTTTGAGGAGGAAACATTTAACTGGGGCCTTGCTTACAGTTTCAGAGGTTTAGCCCATTATCATCATGATGGGAAGCATGGCTACATGCTGGCAAGCATGATACTGGGGAAGCTTGACAGATACGTTCTGATCTGCAGGCAGAGGGAGAGAGAGAGAACAGGAGAGAGGGAGAGGAAGGGGAGAAAGAGAGAAACTGGGTAGGATGTGAGCCTTTGAAACCCCCTCAATAGCCTCAAAACCCAACCCCAGTCACACACCTACTCCAGCAAGACCATACCTCCTAATTCTTCTCAAATTGTTCCACTCCCTGGTGACAAAGCATTCAAATAATGAGCCTGCAGGGGCCATTCACATTCAAACTACTATGGCTATTATCCCTCTGGTAGCTACCTCTAATATTGGCCCCAGGGACTCCTGCTTCCTGGATGTGCCTTGATAATCACTTTATATTTCTTGATAACCACTTTAGCTATTAGGTTTAAAGGGCCATGACATTATATACTTTCTGTTAGCCTCATGGGGTCCAACCAGTTCAGCCACCTAGGGACCACAGCTACTTTGATATGGTTGGGGGATGGGTGGATATGAGAGCTATTGGCTCTGCTCTCACGAGGCTCCAGGCTTGTTTCCTATGGAAATGTTGTCCTAATAGATGTTTACAATGTCACTACTGAAATCTAGTCCAAACTATTACTTTTTCAAGAGGTTCAGGGACAAAAGGATTGAACATAGATGACCTTAAAGAGGGGACCTCAACACCTCCATCCAGTATTTTATATCAGGGTGATTTCTCCTGGAAATATTCCAACAGGGATTCATTCAATGCTGATTCCCACCTCTCTCCTTGAAGCATCATATAATCAATGTTTATCCTCATGCCTTAGAAATCATTACCGCTGAGCTGCTTAGGTTAGGGCTTAATATAGGGTTTGTGTGTTTCTTCCCCCAAGCTCCAATATTGTCTGAAGTATTAAATCTCTGAAAGTGGCTGAGAGATTATTAAAATATCACTAAAAATTAAATAACCGTCTGTGAGGACTGAGAGATTTAAGATGTTCTGAGACTTTTGGCTATTGTAGATTTAAAACCTAGGCACGGTAGCAAATGCTTGTAATCTCAACACTAGAGACAGAGAGACAGATGTCTCTGGAGATTGCTGACCAGCCCGCCTAGTCTCATAAATCAATGAGCTCTTGGCCAGTGAGAGACGCTGTCTCTAACAAATAAAAAGCACTTGAAGAACAACACCTGTAGTTGACTTTTGCTCTACTGATTTATATGAAGGTGCCTACATGCATGCAAATATGTACACATGTAGAAATACACTTTCTCTATACATACATGTATTTGTGTGTGTGTGTGTGTGTTTATAATATTATGTGTAAAGACTTTCTCCAGAGACCTCAAATAACCCCCCATTAGTGAAGGAAAGAATCTTAGTATTCCCACCTGCAGATGGAGAAACTGTGCAGAGCTAGGTGTCTCAGCCAGGGAGGCAGAGGCAGGAGGATTTCTGAGTTTAAGGCCAGCCTGGTCTACAGAGTGAGTTCCAGGACAGCCAGGGCTATACAGAGAAACCCTGTCTGGAAAAACAAAAAACAACAAACAAACAAACAAAAAAAAAAGAGTGGCTTGGGGACAGTGAAGGATTCTGAGGCTCGCATAAATACCCCTGCTCCCCTGTATTTTTCCTTCTCCCAACATCACAGTCCTTTCAGTAGTGTTCATGGCTTAATACAAGCTTGAGACACGCACCTTGTATATTTTCCACTCTGGGAATGAACCCAGAGTGGCTTTAGGATAAGACTGGATTAAATATGACAGGTCTGTCCTTTACCAGCCATCTGAACAATGTTCCCCAGCACTCTGGACCTCCACGAGCTCCTCAGACTCTGGCTATACCCCTAAGCAGCATCAGGTTCCCCCAAGAAGCTAAGCAAAACAAAGGGTTAAATGAATAAGCAGCCTAAAATAATAACAGGACACACTCTGTCTCCACAGTCTGATTTGGGAAGACTGAAGATAGGGAAAAAAAAACAAAAAACTTTTTTTTTTCCTGTAGTGAACATTAAAATGCCTTGCTCAGCTTAGGAGTCTGCATTTGACACATAAGTTACTGTTATTACTACCCTTTATAAAATCCAATTTCTCTCAAGCTCGGATCAAAACACTAGTTGTCAAATGAAATAGAGATTCCTTCTAAGGAAGCCTGCGTGGAGAATCCTGATTTCTACCAAATGACCACAGGAGCTTCTTTCAGGCCCACTTCACATGAGCACATTGGTACCACTCAGTCAGCTACACCACACCAGGCTTTATTTATAGTGCTGCCCAGCAGGGATGAGCTCAAGGAAGGCTGGCACAGCAGGACTTTCTCCCGTTTTCTTTAAGTTCCTGCCATTTCGGGCACATTGAGGCTCTCATGGATGGGGCTTCCCATGATGAGGCCTTCCCGGCAGATACTGGGCTGTGCATCATCTGCTGGCAAGTTCTTTAAGGCTTCGATATCTCAGAACTCTTTCTGCTCATACAACCTTTCCAAACCACCCCTTTCAAGCATTCTCTCTCTCTCTCTCTCTCTCTCTCTCTCTCTCTCTCTCTCTCTCTCTCTCTCTCTCTCTCTTTCTCTCCTGATTTCCCTTGTCATTAGGCCCGGCTTCTAGTTGACTCTAGAAATGATTAGATATAATTCTCTGATAGTTCTCAGCTGGCATCTGAGAACAGGCCGTTTCTCCCTATCCTCATCAACACGGAGCCTTTGCTTCCTTGTGAATGAGTGACAGTTTCAGCATCCATAATTTCTGGTGTTTGTGCAGCTCCAACAATGCTCTCTTTGTCTGCCATGTCTCACCTGATGATATCCACCCTTCATTTGTGACTCAATGTAGCACTTTTAGTCTCCGAGAAACTTCTGTTTGATTCTTTCTGGTAATCAATTCTGCATGTTTAAGGAACTGGCTACATTTGAGGTGACATAGAAACGCTGAGAGACCCAGTATGCACTGTGCAGCAAGGGGTCTTCGGGTATTTATGGAGTAAATACACAAGTGAGTGAATGACGATGTGGAGATAGAATGAATTAGTTCCATGTTCATCCTCAGGGATGCGTGTATGAAACCTTTGGAGTATCATTGTTGGGTCACAGTATAGCATAGAAATCCAATGTACTAGTAAAGATGGAGTTTTACAGCTCTTTGTGGATGAATTTATTTACCCACAATTAACACTGCCAGGCCTAGTCCGAGGCCAGGCTGTGGGTGTTGTAACTTTCTCCATGCCTCAGGGAATATCACTGCACAGGAACAGCTTCTTGGGTTATAGTCTATGCAGTTCACACAGAGCAACGCCGCTTGCAAGCGTAGACACGCCTCTGCCTGACTTAACTTTCTGATTTGGTTGTGCTGGGTATCTTCATGTTTCTAAACAAAGGGACTGGGGTTTTGTTTTGGATTGGGGCCACAATCTTGTCATTAGACCCAGTGTAACAGCTGCTGCCAGCTAACTTGGCAAACACCCAGGCAGTGCTGGATGCTGTCGGCAGGATCTCCCTGACCTACGCGGCAGCCTTCAGGCTTTTTTGGACATTTTAAAGGGAGCTTCAGACCCTGGGAGTTGATGTCATGCCCAGGAGAATGTGACAGCTTTAGTCATCGCCCAATGAAAAGCTTTTAAAGGGCACTTAAAACAGAAGTCCTTAGAAAGTCTATTATAAGGACAGTAATCGCTAAGCTAAAAGTATTGCTAATTCCTGGACTCTGTCATAGGAACTTCCTGTTTAATTTTATGTTATCCCAACATATATTTCAAAGACAAAACAGGAAGGCTCAATCTAAGCTGTTTGACTCCCTGGAATTGCATTTGCCTTCTACTGAAGATGAGAGAAAAATTTTAGGCCAGCCATTTTCTTTAATTGCCTTAATTAAAGTGTAAAATTTAGTTTAAAAATACTCTTTGCAGTAACTTTATAATGGGGCCTCTGACAAAAGCAATTTTCTAAGTAGCATTAGTGTCTTTCTAAGCAAAGATGAGCTAAAGTGAACAATGTAAACCCTCGGCAGAAAGCCTATACAATATGTAGGCCTAATGTTCCACAATTATTTCAAATGATATGTTCATTAAGAATTAAAACTGGGCTGGAAAAAAAATCACTTGAAAACTTGGATTCTTTCCAAAACTAGTATTAAAGAATTGTTTTCAGAGTGCATGATTTTTTTTTAACATTTCACTTATATATTGCAGTGTCCTGTGCCCACTGTATAAAATCTAGAAGGTTGAACAAATGTGAAAACAACTTTAAAACAGTTCGCGTTGTGACTAAATCCATTCTTCATTTTTCTTCAGAAAAGTAAACAGGATCTTCATATTATTTTATAATCTGCACTTTTATGCTGACTCATAAACAGATTTCCATCTCATCCATCCATTTATATTAAATGACAGTGAACAATGCACTCTATTTGCATGTTAATGTGCCATAATTTATTCAGTTGGTCTCTGTTGTAGATAATTGAGGTACTTACCAGGTTTTCTTTTCCATTGAATTAACATCAACTCACTATGGTTTTTATATGCAATGTTTTATCTGCATTGCCTTTACTTTTAAGATTTATTCTTATTATTTTTTAATTATGTGTGTTGGGTATATGCCCATGAGTTCAGTGCCCACAGAGGACAGAAGAGGGCATCAGATCTCCTAGAGCTGGAGCTACAGGCAGCTGTGAGCTGCCAGATATGGTTGCTGGGAGCCAAATTTGCCTCCCCTGGAGGAACAGAATACACTCAACCACTGAACTGTCTTTCCATCCCCTGAAATGCGCTCTTAATCTCTGACCCAATTGTCCAGTCTCTTACCTGCATTTTAATAATACCTCATGTCTCTCTATGGCCTTTTGAGGCTATTTGATTCTTTCTACATGTGTGTTTTTAGAAGACATGCATACAATGCACCCATCACCTGCACTCATTTTATTAAATTAAGATTTGTAATAGCAGCAAAACTATAGTTATGAAGTAGTAAAAAAAATAATTTTATGATGGGGGTCACCACAGCATGAGGAACTCTGTTAAAGGACTGCAGCATTAGGAAGGCTGAGGACAATTGCTCTATAGAATCTCAAATTAGGGCTAGCCATGCCAATGCAAAAGGAGCACATGGAAGAGAGTCTAGATGTCTCGTATAACAAGCCTGCCCTCACACTAGCCAACTTACTGTTAACTATTAACCACTGAGAGCAGAATTTTCCTATGGCCTATTCTTACCTTAAATGTCTCGTCTCTCAGTACCTCAAAGTGGGGAGTGAATCTTATGACACATTCTCATGGAGACATCAAGTCTTTAGCAGTGACTATTTTGAGCAGCTCAAGGTTTCCTGCAACAGTCTCCAGTGGTGAATGGAATTCCCATCACCAGCAGCACCAGCATCACCCACGGATGTCAGTTCTAACCACAATCTGCCCAGTACATTGCCTTGGGCATTTTTATGAGAACCTGGCCATCTGGTTCAAGTGAGAGGGAGACTGCGGAGGCACAGAAGACAACCTAAAACACTGCTTTACAGAACTGCTTGTCATGCTGCTGAGAAGCCAGAGAGAGAGATGGTATCTCTGGGCTCATTCTCCTCAGGTCAGGGCCAAGGGCAGACAAACAAGAAGGTGTCATTTTGGGAATCCTCTTCAAATGGGGAGATCATTCCTCCTTTGAGAAAGACAGAAACAACAGTGTCTTCAGGATAAAGTCATAGCAAAAAGATTCCATGATAAGAACCAAAGCTGTGTTATCATTCTTCCTTAGTGATATCCTTTTACAGTTTAATCACTCAGCCTGGGTATAGAGACTGTAGTATCTAAACAAACCCATGAGATATCCAACATTGATGACCTTACATAGTAGGTGTTTGAGGAGGTGCTGGTTGATGACAAGTCATAAATGACTTGGCATGTGCCTTGAGGGCTGATGACAAGAAAACATGAAGAAACTTAAAGTGATTGACATGTTCCTGGTCTTGATAAAAGCATTGATTCCATGTGGTAGATATTTGTCAGAGCTTGTTCATGAGTTCTGTGTTCATGTTATTATTACATGTAAATCATGACATGTCAATGAGGTGAAATAAAAATGAGCAAAACTGTGTTGAAGAGAGGGGAGGATGAGTATCAGTGAGGGGAGATAGAAGAGAATGCTATGGAATTCGGTCCTCTACCTATGACATGGATGCTGCACATACTAGAGGTCACAGAAACTGCGGTTACCTACATGCACAAGACCTCCACAAGGTCAAGCCTCTTAAAAATCACAGCATGAGCCTCAATGGTAGCCTGTAACCCCAGCACTCAGGAGGCAAATGCAGGCAGAACTCTCAGTTCCAGGCCAGTCTGGTCTATAGAGCAAATCTCAGTACAGCCAGGACTACACAGAGAAACCCTATCTTGAAAAAAAAAATCAAATAAATAAATAAATAAATATCCCAGCATAGACCTGGGAGAAGCACCTGAGGTCTACAATTCTCTGATGAGCTATTGGCAGTTAGTGGCTACCAGGGAGGCAAAGTCACTTTGTTTAGGAGTGTTTCCCTTGCCTCAGCAAAAGAACCAACACCCACATGTACATGGGCAGGATTAATTCCATTCAGTAAAGAACTAAATGTAAAAGAAGACATAAAGTTGGGCAAGAGACGCAATGAGGATACTGTGTTAGAGATAGATATTATCAAATGCATCAAAGAATAAATAAAAGTGGTTTTTAAGAAAGGCTAAGTAAGAAAACCTGTTAACGTGGTGATGCACGCCTTTAATCCCAGCACTTGGGAGGCAGAGGCAGGTGGATTTCTGAGTTCAAGGCCAGCCTGGTCTACAAAGGACAGCCAGGGCTACACAGAGAAACCCTGTCTCGAAAAACCAAAAAAAAATAAAAAATAAAAAAAAAAGAAAGAAAGAAAGAAAGAAAGAAAGAAAGAAAGAAAGAAAGAAAGAAAACCTGTTAAATAACCTCTTCTTGTGTTATGAATTTCATACTTCATTAAAAATGACCCCTTAAAACCATTTGGTACTAATTGGATGAAGGAGTCTTAAAGGACAAATCATGTAAGTGACAGAGAGGACAGAAGTAGATGTCACTGACAAGACTCTAAAGAGGGGCTGTCAGAGCAGACATGAGCATCAGACACCAGGTGGGTGAAGCAACTCTTTAAGCTCCTTATACTAATGGAGCCTTTAGAAAATGCAGAGCACACACACCTTAAAGCCTAGGTCAAAAGAATCTCACTATGCTTGTAGTGTTGGTGACTCTTGTCAATTGTGTTTGTGATGGCATGTGTGTGTGAGTGTCGAGTGCGTGCGCATGCACAGGCACACACACACATGTACATGCATGCATGTGTGTATACATGTAGAAATCAAAGAACAAGTGTTATTCCTTGGACATCATTCACCTTTTGGTTTTTGAGACAGAATCTCTCACTGACCTGGAGTTCACCAAGTAGGCTAGGCTGGCTGGCCAAGGAACCGCAGGGATCTTATCTGCTACCAATTGAGCTTTAGGATTCTGCTGTATGCCTGCCTGCCTATCTATCTATCTATCTATCTATCTATCTATCTATCTATCTATCTATCTATCTATCTTCACATGTGTTCTAAGGATTGAACTCAGGCTCCCATGATTAAAACAAAGCACCCAAGCAGCTAAGCCATCTCTCCAACCCTGATGGTTAACGTCTTTGACACCCTCAGATATAAGCTGAGTGCTTTGACATTGGGTCTTTGGGGATGAGCCCAGCACACTAGGTATGACTTCTCACAGAAACAATAAAACTTTGTTTAAGCTCTACGCCTGAATTTTGACAGTCACTGAATAGTGTCTTCTGGTTTCTTTCCATCTACAAGGATCCAGCAGCTCGTCTTGGCCCAGTTTTCAGAAAATGGATTTTCTGCATTAGGCAGTAGGTCCAAGCAGCAACCTCATGAGAGGGGCTGGAATTCCACTGAAAACACAAATAAAGCTAACTATATTGGCTGGATTTTAAAATGTTTAGGGAGGTAGGGTTAGGAGGAGTGTAGGACAGCAACTTTGGAGAAAGCAGAGGTGTGGCTTTCTGCTATTCTGCTAAAGTAAAGTAAAGGCCTTGGCACCAAGTTCACCAAGTCTAAATGAACAGAATCAGCCTGGAGTGGATCTCTAGCCTTAGTGTCGCTTACTTCCAAGAGCCTTGTAAAAGTAGCTCTCTCCCCCATCAGGGCCAGCATGGAGTTAGGAGAATAACATCTCCTGTTAGAGAGATAGAGTCTAGCCAGGAGGCT
Source organism: Mus minutoides (assembly GCA_902729485.2). Lineage (NCBI taxonomy): Eukaryota > Metazoa > Chordata > Mammalia > Rodentia > Muridae > Mus > Mus minutoides. The sequence goes on from CACVCL010034061.1 coordinate 34,820, forward strand.
GGAGGAGAAAAGTACAGATCTGGAATAGGTTGTTTCAATGATACATTAACTACCTGTCCCAATAAAGGAAACGCAGGCTCCCCTTAAAAGGCACAGTTCAGTTGGCCTTGCTTAAGCCACCCCTTCTTGTCCCTCTTAATTTACCTTGCTTTTGACCAGTGAATCAGAGGTTGCCATTCTCCCTAACTGACCTTGGGGTCTAAAGAGATAAATACAATGAGCAGATCCCCTCAACACCTCCAGAGTGCTGAGCAAGGGCTCCATGGAAAATAGAACTTACTTGTGGTCACCCAGGTCTATAGATGCTGATAGGTTCAGGCCAGGTCATCAGTCCTGGGCTCCTGCATCAGTGGAATTTATTTAGTAGCTTCCAGCACATACTCACATGAGAGGCTCTGTGTCTTCTGTTTCCTTCTCTTGTTGTCAAGAGCTGTGTGCCATATGCTAGGGGTGGAATTCAAACCTTTAGGGAATGTATGTGATTTGAAAACCTGTGTGGTGTATTCATGTCATTCACTGATGTGTTTCTGTAAACATACCCCCATGACTTTGAACAGTGTCCTGAGAACACTGAATCAGCTTAGGCAACATCCAGAGCACCTGTTCTGACACCAGCAAGGCAATTGTTTTCAAGGATCAAACTTGATCTCTTCTGCATGTCTGCCCGTTCCCATCAGAAATATCTATAAGAAAATCTATTCTTCTAGCGCCTCCAGCCAGAAGGCATCCCTGAAGCCATAGTTCCCAAGAAGGGAATGGAGAAACCTTGTTGTTAGTCTGAGTACAAATATTAGAGGATGATGGTTATAAAAAGATAGTTGTTTTGCAACAGAAATGAAAGTAGATGATGAGAAATAAGGTGGGAAAAAATGGACTCTTGGGGATGGGACCAAGAACAAGTCCTCTGCACAGGCCTTTTAGACAAAGCCACACAATGTAACTTATGGTATCCCTTCCAGATACTTGATTTTATTGGTTTGCTGGGAATTTATTCTTCAAGGAAACTGTACATGGGGAAGTAAAATGTTCAGTTCTTATCTGCCAAATTCCTGCCCTATTGGTGAGGTGTCATGATTGCAAATATACAATGAAGCCTTCCCCTAGAAAAGCTTGTGTTCTAGGTCCCACGATTCACAAACAGCATTGCAGAAGGCCATCATAGCCAAAGGCCTCTGGCAGATGACTCTCTTCATTGACAGTATTTATGAGGACTGAGAGAGATGGCTCAGCAGTTAAGAGTGCCTGCTGTTCTTGCTCTTGCCAAAGACCAGAGTTAGATTCCCAGAATCCACATTGGGCAGCTCATGGTAACTTTAGCTCCTAGGGATCTGACATCCTCTTTCAGCCTCTACAGATATCCACACAAAATTGTGATACTCACAATAAGGCATACACATAAAAATAATTAAAATATTGAATTAAAATCTTCTTTAAAGAGAATTTTATGATCAAAATGGAGCTGTTTCCACCAATAATTTCATTCTATTTTCTTATGAATTTTACAGACTGAAGCAAATCTTAGCTTCATAACCAGTTTGGAAGGGCTGGAATTATCTAATCTCAGGCAGATGTCATTCAGAAATTTGTTAGTAGACATTTCTTGCTTGATAAGTTTTTGCTTGAATGTATGTCAAGATGACATTTTGAGGGCTAAATGCATTTCTTAAGATCACTGAGTCAGATCACCTTCAGCTGGGAAGTCCCAGGCTCGCTGGCCCTCAGAGTTCTATTATTCCTCTGTGATCCTCATGGCCACAAACATTTATCATTTTGTGTATTAGTCATAATTGATGATAATCAAAAGTATAGCTCCAGTTTGAGCTTGTTTTCTGAACTCCAAACTCTTCTACCCAACATTTTTATTAAATATAAAGTGCCCACTTTCAATTTCACATGAAAATTCTGGTCTTTCACCCCAAGCCTAATTCTCCCTTGTCTGTCTCCTTCTGAACAATGCGGAACTCCCTCTTTCAGCTGCTCAGACTACACAGAAGAGTCATGTTTGAAGCCTGTCTATTCTGGTATCCCATGTGCTATCAGCCCCACCATCAGATATCATTTCTTCCCTACCACCTCCAAGTTCACACAACTCACATTCCTCCCCTGCTACTACCTGGTACTCAGAAGAAATGGAATCCGGTGCTTTCTAATCACTACCAATACTGGACCCTTGCTCAAGCTGCCATTATGCTATGCCAACATTCCTGGGGTGAGGGGCCAGTCTTATAGTTGCCCTGCAACCTGTTAATGAGCAGTACCTGGAAGAATCCTGTCCATGCTCAAGGCCTGACCCATGATTCTCTTCTCAAAGCTGTCAAGTGGTTTCAGATTCTCATCTGTAGCAAGAATTCACATCACCTTCTTAAATACTTGGTAGATTCTCAATGAATACATTGGGAAGTGATTAGTTAATTATTGTCTGCTTTTCTTTTTTTTATTTATGCTCTTTTTCCACATTTTTATTAGATATTTTCTTCATTTACATTTCAGGTGCTATCCCAAAAGTCCCCTATACGCTCCCCCCACTCTGCTCCCCTACCCACCCACTCCCTGGCATTCCCCTGTACTGGGGCATATAAACCAAGGGCCTTTCTTCCCAATAATGACCAACTAGGCCATCTTCTAATACATATGCAGCTAGAGACATGAGCTCTGGGGGTTCTGATTATTGTCTGCTTTTCTTTAGGCTATATTGCTTATCTACACATCTAGTGGTATCTGAATTTTGCTCAGGGAAAAATTAATATGAAGGAGGTTATATATTAACAATAACCAAAGAATTTGGGCATTTGTTCTCAATTTCCCGGTTTTAATTTCATTATATATTTTGTAAACTGAAGACTGAATTTTTGTAAGGTCAGAGGTACTTCTACAGTGATTTTTCTTGGGTGGCTTTCATAAATCAGGAAAGCACAATATTTTTGTCCTCTGTTCTTGTCTTTTGCTTCTTGTGTCATTTCTTGTAGGCATCAACAGGAAGGTCGTGTACTCCCTGGAGGACTCAGCCAGTGGAGTCTTCTCCATCGACAGCTCCTCTGGTGTCATAGTTCTGGAACAGCCTCTAGATCGAGAGCAGCAATCATCCTATAATATCAGTGTGCGGGCTACAGACCAGAGTCCTGGACAGTCCCTCTCCTCTCTCGCCTCTGTCACCATCACTGTCCTGGACATTAATGACAACCCTCCTGTGTTTGAAAGGAGAGACTACCTGGTGACAGTGCCTGAGGACACTTCCCTTGGCACCCAAGTCCTGTCTGTTTTTGCCACCAGCAAAGATATCGGTACAAATGCTGAGATAACTTATCTCATCAGGTCTGGAAACGAACAAGGGAAATTTAGGATTAACCCAAAGACAGGTGGGTAAATAACAATGCCAATAATATTTCCTGTTTATTCTCCAACCCCAGTCACCCATCTTGGTGAGATCTGTGTGTTTCCCTTCCTCCACACCAGGTCTCTTAGTACCCTGTTCCTACAAATGGGCTTTCTGACTCAGGAATGCACACTCTAACCCTGTAACAACATAACTACTGTGTACAAATGTAAAGATATAGGGGGTATATGCAACCTTGAGTAAACGATGCAGACGTATTTATTGGGGCCTGGTGGGGGGGTAGTGGTGGGGGGTTGCATTAACAGATCCTCCCAGCAGAAAGAGTTTATATATTAAGACCATTGCTTCAAATTAAACTGTATGTGGAGTCCACTTATTAAGACATGCACTAGCTTTGTCCTGTCCAGCGCTGACCATTCTATAAGACCACCATGAGGAAGTAGCTATGGATGGTTTAAATGTGCCACTGTGAAACTAAACTAAATCTCCACCAGTAGTCAGTGCCCAGAAAACTCAATTATGGATCCGAATAGGCTCAATTTCAGTTTCCACAATAATTTGAAGGAACCTATTGGCAGTCTTAGTCATAGAGAAGTTCTCTGACTGGTTATGTCCAAGAAAATGACCCTCTCATTTGTCCTAATAATAGTTTTCCAAGTGGGAGAAAGATAAAACCTAGCAACTGTTCTGTGGACACAGAGACTAGCTCTCAGCTTGAGAGCATTACACGAGGTTACTACCAGACAAGGCTGGGACAGCATTCTCAGAGCCCATTTTACTCATGTGGTGACGTCAACTAGCAGTCTTCTTTTTTTCTGCTTGCTTAGTTTAAATGGCATTATGGTCGGATCATCTAGGCTATGTGTGTGTAGACACCGTGGAGTTGTTTAGTTTCCAGGCAGCTCCTTTTCAGGTCATCCTGCCTTGTGATTCCCCATGTCTTGGTCTCTGCAGATAATAGTTTTAGATGGCTGCATTATAAGTCGGCAAAGCAGCTGTGCACTTAATCCAATCACATGTCGGCTGTGGGTGGTTTCTTGATGACAGAATCACATCCACTCATCATTTGTCCTTCTTCCCCTGGGTCCACTCAGGGACTCTAGAAACACTCCCTGGGGTGCTTGTCCTTTCCCAGCTCTCTAGCTTCACAAGCAGAGACTTCCATGTTGCCTAAAGGATGTTTGAAATTATCATGGAACTCTGCAAACACCGTTCATGGCTTCAGTCCTATGTCCAGTGGATAGCTCTGCTTTAACTGACTGTGTTAACCAGACTTCTAGGCTGTTCTCAGAGACTCAGTAAACAAACTCTCAAACATATAAACTTGGCTGCAGATGATATAAACAGCGCTGTACCTACAGAACAACTGGCCCAGGTTTTCCTCTAACAAAATATAAAGTTACCTATTTTCCTTCAAAGGGGGTATTTCTGTCTTGGAAGCTCTGGACTATGAAACGTGCAGAAGGTTTTATCTGGTGGTGGAAGCTAAAGATGGGGGCACCCCAGCCCTCAGCACTGCAGCCACAGTCAGCATTGACCTCACAGATGTAAATGACAACCCTCCTCGCTTCAGCCAAGATGTCTACAGTGCTGTCATCAGTGAGGATGCCTTAGAGGGGGACTCTGTCATTCTGGTAGGTGCCAACAGCATCCAAATTTGGGGACAAAGCATCCTCACGGTGAGGAAAGAAATGAGGTCTGTCCTGGAGTTTGTTCCCCTTCCCCCTTTCAACGATTTTGTGCACCCTCCCTCAAAGTCCCTCACATAGGGATTTGCAATAGCTCCTTCTCTGGTTTATGTATTACAAAGAATTTTACAGATTAATTTATATAAAGATATAAATTACTAACAATTGCTTTCCTTACAGTAGTATACAATTCTAAAGAAAACACAAGGATGAACTTTTAAAGACCATGCCTCCTGGTCTAAGGCACCTAATTCGTGCCTACAGAACAACCGACCTGTGACTAACTAGGAAATTCATGGGTACATTTCCCCTGGCAGGTGGGGGTTTGCACAGAAACACTGAAAGGGTAAACATGAATAAATCCCATAATTAAATAGGGAATACAGTCCATTGTGGTGGAAGAGCATGGGGACAGGAATATGGACCTGGTCACTATGTTCACATTCAGAAAGCAGAGATGCTCCACGAGGTTTCTGTATGGAACCAAGAAAATGGTCCTCCTCTTCCATTCAGTCTAGGGCCCCAACTTAAAGGGTTGATGCTGTGGATAGTCAAGGTGTGTCTTTCTACAGTTAAACCTTTCTAGAAACGCTCTCATAGTCCTCAGAGCTGGGACTCCCCATCCAGTCACACTGGCAATGAAGCAGAGCCATCACTAGTGACATTACTTGTTGCACTGTGAAGAGGTCATGAAATCAACCCTGCCAGTTAGCCTGGGGCTGTCATCGTTATCTCAAACCCTGATGAACATCAGGCTGAATAGATATCAGGCTCTGAGAGGTACAGACAACAAGGAAATTCAGGTGTCCTTGCTAGTGTTACCTTCTTGGTCCCACAGATTGCCTATTCCACCAGGTACCTGTCATGGGTAAGGGTCTCAGAACACAATCAGACAGAGACCCTAAGCATATACCTTTTGTCCTTCTCTTGTCTTTGTTTTGTTTCTTTCCTATAAAGCTGATAGCAGAAGATGTGGATAGCAAGCCTAATGGACAGATTCGTTTTGCCATCGTGGGTGGAGATAGGGACAATGAATTTGCTGTTGATCCCATCTTGGGACTTGTGAAAGTTAAGAAGAAACTGGACCGGGAGAGGGTGAGTAAATTTAGGTCACTCCTCACCATCCACACTTACACTATCACTGACCTCATGGGCACAGCCTCCAAGTGAGCAGTAAGGAAATGCATGTAGGCATTTGGGTTGGACTCATTAAAGAATTTTCTACTAATAATAGCTTTTGGCAGATGCTGGAGATCTTAAGGAAAAAGACCAATGTGTCCCTTTCTGCATAGTTTGAACTTTAGTCCTTCATGAGTGAAAGAAAGGAAAACACCTTCAACTGGATGTGTGCCCTGGTTTCAATGGCAACTTCAGCCTGAAGGCTAAAGTTGTTTTGTCAGGAAAGATCCTCCTGAAGGCACCCTAGGAAAAGAATAATCCAGAAAATTTTTTTTGTCTGAGATCGAGTTAATTTCTAAATATTGTCATTCTTCACCAAAACATGTATTTTTCAAAGATTAATTAAATATAGAAATGGAATTTATAGCAATACCACTCAAAAGATTGGATCTTCTAGGTAATAGAGCCTGCTCACGCAGGAATATCAAAATGAGCAGTATAGGTTAGTGGTGACAATTGTATTGAACAAAGGCTCAGGCAGAGTCTCGAAAGTAGAGGCTCCTTCCCTCAGGGAAAGACTGGAAGTACTGGGCTGCATTTTTTGGTTGGCACAACTTGATTGAGTGTGATAATGTATTCTAGTGGGCAGAGGCGGAAAACTCTAAAGAGTATGAAATACATAGGTCGATCCCCAACAAAGAATTATCCAGCCCCAAGTGTTGATGCTGCACAGGCCTACAGAATAGGAGTGAAGGTGATATAGCGAGAGACTCCAGCTTATCTGAGAATGAACAGAAGAGAGGAGGCACTGCTGTTTCTTATTGCCATCCCCATGCCTTGGCAGGTGTCAGGATATTCCCTGCTCATCCAGGCAGTAGATAGTGGCATTCCTGCAATGTCCTCAACAACAACTGTCAACATTGATATTTCTGATGTGAATGACAACAGTCCAGTGTTTACACCTGCCAACTACACGGCTGTGATTCAGGTAAGGACTCTTGCCTGCCAGGTACTACCTGTGTGGCTCAGCCTCTTCCATCTGCTCTGGCTTGTTGGGTTGAGTATTAACTCAGGGTAGGAGACTCTAGCAGCTGGAGCTTACAACCGACAGTTTCAGAGGCTGAGAAGATCAAGGTGGAGGCCTTCACGGATCTTGTATCTGGCAGATGCTCCCTTTTTGCTCATGATGGTGACTGCTAGATATGTTCCCACTTGGCAGAAGAGACAAACACGCTCCTTTGGGATTTTCTATGAGGACACTTACAGTACCACAAGAGACTATCTCTTATCACCATTGTATTGGGACCTAGTTATCAGTCTGTGGGTAGTTAGTATTTAATACCAACTTGTCTATTCCTAGGGAAGGTGTGAAAACAACCTGTATTTCCACCACAATTGTTGAAAAGAGTTAATGACTACTGTTTCTTCTAAGTATTAGATGCTCCGTGTACACAGCCCGTTCCCATCGCTAAGTATTATGGATGGTTCACTGACACAGATTTTCCCACTCCTATGCACACGCATACCATACAATTAAAAGAGCTATAGGTCTATGAGCTTAACTAGACATCTCAAGATCATGCAGCTGGCACATGGTCAGGATTTGAACCTGACTCTGTCATGTAGACATATAATATGAATAATCTTTCTGCAGTAACAAGCTATCTTTAAGAAACCTTGTATTCTTCTGACAGAGAATAGAGATCAATATGAACCATCCCATAGACTTCAGGATAGAGCTCCTTAAAAATTCACCTTCCATAGATGATTTTTTAGGACTTTAAAGCCACCTACCTTTAAGTTGGGCTTTCAGTGAAAGTGGCCGATTTCTCCAATAGTTTATTATTCAGAAGTTAGCTTGTGAACTAGGTAGCTGAGTTTCCTCTGCTGGTGGCTGGAAGGCTGTGTAGGAAGAAAAAGAGAACCAGACTGGGTATGGAAGTCTTGGGGATACAGGAAATGATCTCTATGCCTTACAGATACATAAGAACTCTGGAAAAGTACAGTGGCTCTCAGGTACTGCCAAGGGCTTTGTGAAGGAGCAAAATAAGAGTGGTTAGGTCTCTAGAGATCACTTTGTGATAAGATGGAAGCACTTGAATGTGGTTGTCTATGAGTCGCCTCCTTCACCCTACTGACACCGAACTATCTGGGAATCAGGCTGAGATGCTCATGAATAAGCACAACCACCGTCTGCTTATCTCTGGCCCCTTTGTCAATGCAATCTTCTTCCTTCCTGGAGAAAATGTAGGTTTTCTCTTCTCTGCTGCCGCCAGCAGCCATGTGCGTGATTGCTCTCCTGCCTTCATTCCCTGCACCTCCTCCACTTTCTCTCAGATTTCAGCGGTTGTGGTCTCAGCCTTTGGTTTTATGACATGCTTCCAACAGCTGGACAGACTGTTGGCAGGTATGGAAGTTAGCACTGAGAGCACATGGTCGGGGGCCCCTCCCTCTGCAGGCTGGGCTTGTCTGTAATTTCACACCCTTCCTTCTTAGACAGTGACCCCAAGGACACACATTCGCTCACTCTTTCAGTTTTTTTTTTCCTGTGGAGGAAATGGCCCTCAGAGAATGAGCAAACAAATCAATAAATCTTCTGTTTTGTGCAGCGCTGAGTATGTTGTCTGTGTAAAGTAGTAAATCTTCACTGGATGACATGCTCCCACAGTAGGCTCCAAAGGGAGGCGGTGCCTGGAGCATGATAACCAAGCAGGCAGGCATGTGGCAGAAAAGAAACCTCCGCAATTTTCTCCTCGTCCTTTTTCAAGACTGTCTCTCCTTTTACACCCAGAATAACAGGCATACCCTAATGCCTGGTTATCTTTTTTCTCTGTTTTTTGTTTCTTTTTTCAATTTTAAATTTTTATTATTTATTTTTTGAGACAGTCTCACTATTTACTCCTGGCATACCTAGAACTCATCCTTTATTTGAGGCTGGACTCAAACTCTTGACAATCCTCCTGCCTCTTCCTCCAAGTGCTAGAATTATAACGTGAGCCACCATGCTCGGCTATACATAGTTATCATAAACTAATTCAGCATATGAATTGCTGATCACCCAGCACCATGTATCATGGTCCTTATCGCTGGAATGTTTCATTTCCATACCATAATAAATCCTGAAGCTGGCCATCCATAAGCTAAATAAGAAATCTGCTATCAGGCCAAACGATTCTAAGGCTAAACTTTTACACAGAGGATTGAGAAAACCAATATTGATCCTACCTACCAAAACCTTCATCTGATGCTTTCAAAGTGAAGAAGATAAACTTTGACCCAAAAAGTAGGTATGACCTATCTTCATGTTCCTATTTTGAGCCATGTTTCCAAAATGGCTGCTGAAATTGATTCTGTCCCTCCTCATTTTGATAAATGTGCTGTCTACTTTCTGTCCTCTAGAGGAACATGGCCCAACTGTGTTGTGAGGTGGATTATAAAAACCCATTTGGTTTTATATATTGACTAGAAGGTTGCTTACCTGCAAATGTCTGATGTGGCATTCATTGTATTACAGTGTTAGGCTCCATTTAATCACATCTTATCTAGTATGAAGACTCTTCCCATCCCAGCAGGGTGGTGCTTTCTGGCCCTGGGTGGATTTCCACCTTCATCACAAAGGGTAGAAGGAGTGTTGCTCAGTGCTGAAAGTGACAGACAGGTAGGACCTGGTTGTGTCTTTGGACCTAGAAACCCATTCAGCCAAAGGCTGGTGTTATCATCTGAAGAGAGTACAGTCTCGTGACACAGCTGTGAGGAGGCTGCTAGAGATGGGAAAGAGGATGCTTGCAACTCCAGCCTGTTTTCAGCAGACATATTAATACCATGGAGAGGGAAGATTTCGTCTGCCAAATGCCTGGTGTTCTCGCTTGGCACTCCCAGCCTGTAATGAATTTTTTAATGTGATGAGAGGTATAATTTTAACTTCCTTTTTAAAACACTCCTTTATACAGGAAAATAAGCCAGTGGGTACCAGCATCTTACAGCTTGTGGTGACAGACAGAGACTCATTTCACAATGGGCCTCCCTTTTCCTTCTCTATTTTGTCGGGAAATGAAGACGAGGAGTTCATGCTGGACTCCCATGGGATCCTACGTTCTGCAGTGGTCTTCCGGCACATGGAGTCCCCAGAATACCTACTGTGCATCCAGGTACAGCTTTGCTGTCTGTCCACACTGGGTTCTGCTTTCTTCCAGGTCTGCCCTTCTGCCTGTTAGCTGGGTTTTCCCTTGTTCACTAAGTCAACATAGCTCATGATAGTGAAGGAATTTTCCTCTTCTAACCACAAATTCAGTTTCTTACCAATAAAGACAGCAATGTATGAAATGCAAGTGAAATTGAGCAGGAAAGAAGAGTGACCTCTACTCAGCGTGAGTGCATCAGGAGGGTGTTCCTGGGGGGTGGACAGTTAACAGGTCTCAGTATGTACTGTAGTAAGTCCTGGGGTTCTAACTGACTCTTACTCATGCTTCTGGTATGCTAGCTAGTGTCTGCCTCACTGAGGGAGGATGTCAATCACTGTCATAAAAGACTTGGCCATGTCATGGCCTCTGCTAGATTAGCCTTCCCCAGTGAACCTGGGACTCAGCTGACACTGGCTTTCCAGTATCCCAATCCTTCAAGTTCAATGGCCTGTATGACAAAAAAAGTCAGCACAAGGAGGCAAAAATGACAGGTGTGCAAGGGTCACTGATCAAAACCATGGACTTTCTGTGACTTTACCTATAGCAAGATTTAGATTTCAGCTATAAAACTGAATGATATTTCAAGCCACTGTCACCCACAGAAAGCTGCCTAAGGGTGACAACCCACTGTTACCCACAGAAAGCCATTTTGAAAGGTGGCTTATGGTGGCTCAGTGATTCTCAGTACTCACAATGAATTAATTGTCATCTTTCTAGATAAACAAAAGGTTGTTCTCTTCCATTCCCAGACAAATTATAAAATACTGGTTCTGAGGATATCTGTGACCTCTCCAGTTGAGACCCTTTGTCCAAATATTTAAATAATGTCATATCACAGGACATAAACTCCAGGTATAAGGGGAATTTTCAGTGTCCTCTTAGAGCTCTAGCAGAGATCTCTGCACACCCTATCTATCCTCTAGAGAGTAGGCATCACGCCTCCCACAGTAAGTCTACTTTCCTCATAGGAAACACCCACCATCACTGGCAAAGTCATTGTTCTGCCACCTTCTTTCCAGTGGCATGCCTTTATGATACTTTTCTGGCCTGTGGCATTGGGGTGGGAAAACTCTGGCAGGCCTGTGAAACTCAACTCATCAATGTCTTTTGATGTATCTACAGTTTGATTTCAAGTTCAGCCTAATTCACCAAACTCCCTTCCAATTTTAGGAGTCTCCATTTCAGGATCTCGTAACTCATATAGCCAAACACGGCAGGTATTTAGGCTAACCATGTGTATATGCATAACTATGTGCTAAGCATTTCTATGAGTTATACCTCTGCTACATGCTTTCTAATAACACATGCTTTTAATTCTCACGATTCTCAGGAGGCTAATATTATTGATACACTCATGTTAAGAGTGCATAGCTTAGAGAACTCATGTAACTTACTCAAAACCACAAAAAGATTGTAGGCAAAGCTGAGATGCAAAAAGAAGCCTGTGTGCTGTCCAGGGCTTGGCTCTCCGTTGCTGTCTGCACTTGAGGACACAGGTCCTATGTTCCAGCTCTGACTGCAGGGTCACTGGATCCCTGCGGATCTGGACCACAAGGGCCTGGCTTTAGTCTGGGACATGACACCACTGACTCCTTCACCAGGCATGATGGGTGTTCATTAAAGCTCTGCTCTCACAGCGACTATTCCATCAGTTCCTCTATTAAGAGAGAAAGGGGTTTAGCAAGCTGCCTATTTCCCTTCTGGTGTGTCATCTTTTGTACCCTAAAGCTTACTATGATGTAATTCTCATTTAACTAATGGCACTTCTTCTATATGCCAAAGGGTGTCACCTGGTCCAAGCAAAAGGAAAGAATTCAACAGAAAACAAAAGATTCTTTTTCAAAGTGGGAACATCATTTATGAGATATTTTCCTCTGCTTTCTGTCCAAAATGAAAACAAGGCAAACCTCATGTGGGCATGCTGGGTCTTATAACGCTCATGCTGCTAGACTCTAACTCAGCCCCACTGGCTTTATTGTATTAACACATTGTATGGCCAATAATATAGTACCCAGAGAATGACTGAAGTGATAAACCACTCCTCTACTTAAATGCCCATCCTCAGCATGTTTCAGAATAGTGACAATGGAATGAGGAGGACTTGAACCTGGTAGAAGGGGCAGACACCCTCTGCCACACGGTGATATTTTAATAATTATTCTTAACTCCTTGTTTGTCCTTTTCTTGTTGTCCCCAGGCAAAAGACTCAGGAAAACCACAGCAAGTTTCTCACACCTACATCCGTGTCCGGGTCATTGAGGAAAGCACCCACAAACCCACAGCCATCCCTCTGGAAATTTTCATTGTCACCATGGAGGATGATTTTCCTGGTGGTGTCATTGGAAAGATCCATGCCACAGATCAGGACATGTATGATGTGCTCACGTTTGCCCTGAAGTCAGAGCAGAAGAGCTTGTTCAAAGTGAACAGTCACGATGGAAAAATTATTGCTCTGGGAGGGCTGGACAGTGGGAAGTATGTCCTGAATGTGTCTGTGAGCGACGGCCGCTTCCAAGTGCCCATAGATGTCGTTGTGCACGTGGAGCAGCTGGTGCATGAGATGCTGCAGAACACTGTCACCATCCGCTTTGAGGACGTGTCCCCCGAGGACTTTGTGGGGCTGCACATGCATGGGTTCCGGCGCATTCTGAGGAATGCGGTCCTCACCCAGAAACAGGACAGCCTGCGCATCATCAGCATCCAGCCCGTGGTGGGCACCAACCAGCTGGACATGCTGTTTGCTGTGGAGATGCACAGCAGTGAGTTCTACAAGCCAGCCTACCTGATCCAGAAGCTGTCCAATGCCAGAAGACACCTGGAGAATGTCATGCATGTAGCAGCCATCCTAGAAAAGAACTGCTCGGGGTTGGACTGTCAGGAGCAGCACTGTGAGCAGAGCTTGTCACTGGATTCCCACGCACTCATGACCTACAGCACAGCTCGCATCAGCTTCGTGTGTCCACGTTTTTATAGGAACGTGCGCTGCACTTGTAATGGTGGGTTCACCTAAATGGATCGCTTTCTACATTTGGCTATTTTAAATCACAGCTTCTACAATCTACCTGCCAAAAGCACCCAGAGAAGGTCAGAGTTTGAGGGTTCAGTCTGGCCTTGCAGGGGAGTCGTAGCAGTTTGAGGGTGCAGTCTGGCCTCGCAGGGGAGTCCTAGCAGTTTGAGGGTGCAGTCTGGCCTCGCAGGGGAGTCCTAGCAGTGGGAAGTGGATGCATTTGGTTTCACATGTAGTTGGAGCCATAAAGCACAGCGTGAGGAATTCTGGTGCCCCACTTTTTCTCTTTATTTTATTCAGTCCAGGACCCCAGACCATGGGATGATGCTGTACACATTCACAACGAGTCTTCTCTAATCAATGAAACCTTTCTGGAAATACCTCCATAGATACACTCACAGGTATTTCCATAATGACTCTAAATCTAATAGAGCTGACAATAAAGATTAAGCCTGTGAACCAACCTCCCAACTCTGAAATACCACTTTTGCATTTAATCACTCACTCAACTAAATAGTAATTCTCACATGCCCAATATCCAAAATGGATGCTGGGGGTGTAGAAGAAGCAGGAAGTGTGACCAGTTGGCCACCACAGTCATGGAACTTTACCTCAGTCTATGAGGGATGTCCACTTCCAAGTACCCATCAGCATCATTGTGCATGTGGAATATCTGGTGCATGAAATTCTGCAAAGCCCTGCCACCACCTGCTTTGATCTAACTATTGGAGTATAAGCCCTTGCAGCAGGCTCAGTGAGAGGCGGCATTATGTAGGCTGAGATAAAGATCAGGATCAGAGAAGGACTTGCCTGAGGAAAGCTTAAAGGATGAGAGAGGAATCCACCCCAATGAGAATGAAAGTGCTTCCTTCTCTGGTAGGAAGTGGCAGCCTTGACAAATGAGACCAGAGAGAGGGCTATGTACAACCAAAGTCATTAGCTAGGATGAAGAATTAGAAATGACCCTGGGGTAGCAGGAGTCATCAACTGATTAGAAGGAAAAAGGTGATGGGGTAGGCAGCATCCTTTACAAAGGGTGCAGAGTGGGCAGGCTAGAGCCTGCTGATGGGAAATGAGTTAGGGAGCTGTGGCAGAGGGTAACAGCAGCACCATTTGCCTCCATGAAAAACAGGCCAGATGTCTAAGAGCACAGTCAAGGGGCAGGCGGACCCCAGAGCTGCAGAGACTAAGCTTCCTGCTTGCCATTGAACCTTGACCTTGGCTGGCCAAAGGTCATAACTGTACAGTCACAGGCACACAGTAATCAGTGAGAAGAATTGCTTTCTCTGTCCCTCTTTTCTCTCTTTAGCTTGGGAGCCATAAATTTACAGCCCTCCTCTAAGAAAAGCATATTAGGGTTACTCTATCCAATGCAAACTTGGTTCACAGAGACTGTGGACAGAAGGGAAGCCATTTATAAACCATCCCTGTGGGTAGCTGAGAACAGGCAGCAACTCTGGCCTCTTCTCTTGAGGCACAATTTTGGTTGCAGTTTAAAAAAATGCGCTCATCAAAGGGAGGACATATGGTCCTCAACGTCCTGCAGGAGGCACTTTAGGAAGCATCAGAGCTTCCTGAAAGAATGGGCATTTGCCCTCTGGTACCAGTGACTTTGGTTTGCATTTTTACCAAGTGGATGCAGAGAGAGCCAGACCTGTGACATATGCACTATAGTTGCAAAGTAATTCAGCACAAACATGATAGGTGAAATGCATTTCTGGCAGATGCCACCATGAACAATTTATGAATGCCAACTGTCCAGGCCTTGTCCTTTGCAGACAAACTGATTTATGCACCAAAGCTGTGCTAGAGAATCTGTGTAGTGATTCACAGCAGGGTTCAGGAGGAGTTCAGGCTAGGACAGGGCGAACTCTGCAGGGAAACTATAGAAACACATCAATCCTGCAGTCTGAGAACTTGGAGAAAATAAAAATATTTTGAGGCAGCCATGTTCTAGACAGTGTGGATTCCAAATGAAAAGCATACAGCCTCTTCCAGAGCTGAGGCTGGACTTGCAAACATCTACCAGAAGCAAGAAGCTCAAGAATAGGAAACAAGTGTCCCTCCTGCAGCCAAGAAAAGTCTTCTGTGATGTGGGAACTTTTCAGATAAGAATGTGAATTCAAGAGATCTGAGTGAGCTGGCTTAGCAGTGTCCTTACAGGAAAGACATAGGGGATTTCTTATTTATTTACCTGTTTGATGCTTATTATTTTAGTGCAAAGATTTGGTCTGTGGCTTGTAAATTATTCTGGTATTCTAAATGCAATGTTTCAAGATGATGTCCCTACCCAGGGTTTCTATATTTCCCTTAAATTCTATGCTCAGTAAACCTAGAATGCTATTATTTCTGTGACTTGGCCCCTTGGTAGGCAAGAGGAAGCCTTCTGAGTATGCATTAAACCTTGCTCTAGTGAAACTAGGCATGGTAAGAAAAGTCCTCAACTTAAGTCAGCCTTAAAATGAAGCAGAAGGCAAACTTCTAAAATGCAGTAGTAAATAGAGCTGAAGATATTACCTGGACCAGCCTCATCTTCAGTGTACAATGCAAAGGTAAGCTCATGTGTCCTGCCTAAGACCACAGTGAGACTAAACACTGGTTCAGTTCAAAGATCAGAAACTGCCCTCAAGGCCTGTGTGTCAAAGGATTGGTTTTCAGCTGATAGAATTTTTTTTAAAAATGTGTGAAATGTGTATATTTTGTACATGTGTATGGGTACGTGTGTGTGTGTGTGTGTGTGTGTGTGTGTGTGTGTGTGTATGTGCACACATAAGGAAAACAGATGCCAGGTATCTTTCTCAATTGCTCTGAAATTTTTATATTGAGGCATATATATATATATATATATATATATATATATATATATATATACACATATATATCCAATTTAACTAAATTACTAATGTGCCTGGCAAGCTTGTTTCTGCCATTGCGTGTCAGTGACTCCTATGCTGTGGTATTTGTGTGTGTGTGTGTGTGGGGGGGGATCTGAATTCAGGCCCTCATGTTTACATGAAAATCACTTTATCCATAGCCACACTGCTGTGCTTTGGAGTGGTAAATAGACCAGGTGGGCTCTAGAATCATCTGTGGATTAGTCCATTGATGAATGCATGGTTGAGTAGTCTGTTAGAAGGCAGCTCTAATGGATGAGCTGGTCCGTGTGGCACAACTTTGAAGAGAGTACCTTACACTCCAAGTCTTTTCTGTGTCTCTCTCCCTCCTGGTTGCTGTGGAGAGAGCAGCACGGCTCCACTGCTACCTTTCACCATTTCAGGCAGTGGGGACAACTGACAGTGGATCAAAGGCTTTGAAACCAGGAGCCAGAGCCAAACATCTCAGCTAGAGCTTGCTTTACTCAGGTATTTAGTCAAAATAATGACAAAAAAAAGTAATGCATCTACTTCATAATAGCAAGGACCTTCCTTTTATGGAAAGCATAATCAAGAATCCTCAATTAATCCCATTTCCTGGTCTTCTAAGAATGGTCTGCCAGAATAGTGTGATCCCAGGAAGACAGATCTCTCAGATAGTTTGGTCTAGCTTGCCAAGCTTCATATTCAGGCATGGGAAAAATGCTTGGGTTACATGACTTTATCAATATTTGTGCCAATGTTGCTGGCGGGCAGGAGACCAAACATGGAGGCATGACACAAGTAAAAGAAGAATAAGTACTCCTTCAGGCTCCAGGGACAAGCTATTGTCCCTCTCAGTTCTTCCAAAGTTGCCTTTTAAGTAAGAATAAAGGAATGTAAAATGTTAGCAGGAGCTAATTTTTAAGGCATCTCTTCATTTATTAGAAATCAAGGATACTGAATTTGACAGACATTCCTCCCCTCCCCCCACAGAGAGAGAGAGAGAGAGAGAGAGAGAGAGAGAGAGAGAGACTAGTGTGGCTGTTCTGTTTATCCTGGGAGACTGACAGATTCATTAAATGGTCTTTCCTACCACTTGGTGGAATAATTAGCGTGATAAATGAATGCAGTGATCATTTGGGGCTATATAGTAATGTTTATACAGAGTTGGCCACAGTACTCCGCCCCCTCCCACTTCCAGCTCATCTTTTTCTTATGCAGATTTTTGGGTCCAATTATCATCATTAGCATCTTGAACCAAAGTGCTGAGTTGTGCTAACAAGTGAAACTCAATGTGAATCTCACTGCCAGATAAGCTCATTAAATCCCAGGCACCATGAAACCGCTTCTTTTAACAGAATTAGAGAGATGCAGAGTTCTGATGTCCTGAGATGACTCCCCGTGAACACTGTCACACCAGTCAGGAAGTCTGACAGCAAGTTTAATGGGGAGTGATAGATGTCACGGACCTCTCATGGGTAAGCAAAAGGAAGGGACGTCAAAACAACTCAGGAGACTATACTGATTATCCTCAGTTTAAATTTTTCATTAGCTGCTCAAAAAATATGAAATAGAAATATATCAAAAAGGACATACTTGTCTAAAGTAGGCTCCCAAGGTAACCATCAGCATTTAAAGCCAGTGTGTTTACAAAAGCCATGGCAGCAGTGGCTGCCTAGTTTGTCATAGTTATTCAAATAAACGCAGGATGGAAGTAGAGGGCTCAGTTAAACACATGGGACGTTTCCAAGAGTGACACTCCTGCTAGACAAATGAGAGGGACAGTAGCCATAGCCCTCCACCAGCAAGGGAGGACACTCCCAGCCCTGGAGAACAGCACTTAGACACTGAAGGTGGTGGTGTCAGCTGTGGTGGGGATGGGCAACCTGAGGAGTTCCCTCACCTAGTCTCCATTCAGATAACCCCTCAAATGAATTCAGGAAGAACAATTGTAAGTGGAGAGTTGGGGTTTATGAAGAAGGATTTAACTTAGATCTTAAGCTCAGGGATTAGTAGAGAGGCACACAAGAAGAGAGACCGAAAAGCTTAGATGTGGGCTTCACAAAGGACAGTCACTTTTTATTATCTTTCTTATAGTCATAAACAGGATTTGAGTTTTTGAAGTTAGTATGGTTGAAAGACTGCTTAAGGAATTTAAAGAGATCACAGGGTGTTTCTTGAGCTTTTTCTGACAGGATTGCAGTTGATTAGATAAAACGCTAGATCCCAAAGATTCAGGAAGTTGGGGTGTCCTCATACATCATAAGCAAAGTCAATCTGCTTGTTGGGAAACTCTTAGTAAATATGCACAAGAGGGTGCAGCCCTCTAGAGGGTCATAGGTATTCAGGCCTTAAGCTGAGATTATTATTTTAATATTCTTAAAAGAAATGTTGTCTCTATACAGGCAGTATTTACAGTGTCTATTGCTTGTGCTAGAATTTTTTATTGTTATCTGCCAAGAGGCTTTACCCAGACTCTGGGCTGAGAGGTTTCTTGTTTTTCCAAGGCCCTTTTCATTCTCTTGTCTTTCTGTCCTGCCTCACTGGGACCTGAGTGGGTCTGGCAGGATGCCTGGAGTTAGGCAGGTGGCCACAGGGGGGGTCCCAAATTAAGAGTGAGAGGCAAGGCATGGAAATGAAGATGTGTACAGTTCACCCACAGACCATGGGGGGGGGGGACAAAGAATTAATATTTGTTGGTCCATGACTAGCTTCCAATTCTACTTCACACTATTAGAATTGCATTGAACACTCTCTGTGACCCTATAAAGGAGTTAGCATCAACTTTCCTCAAAACTTGAAGAAAGAAAACCTTGGAAACCTCAGTTGACAGGCTTGCAGCTGCAGAGCTCATAATGGCTGAACCAAGATTCATATGTGATCATCTTACTGGAACTGTTTGTTAGCTACAATACCTTTCTACCTCTGTGCAACTGTGAAAGGAACTTGGAGGCCACCCAGCCCAGCCTCCCACCACCACAGACATCCTGTCTGCTTTATTCCTGGTATGGAAATTCAGTTAAGTTTAAGAAGGAGCCCAGGATCTCTCCAGATGATCATATGGCACTCCACCAAAGTCCATCTTCTTATATTGCACAGCTTCAGCCTTTATCCACACAGAGCCTGGCTAGCTCATTCCTGTTCTACAGCCTGCCTCAAATAGCTAAGGAGAACAATTATGATTCCTCGGGTCCTCTTTTCTCAGCCAAACACCAGTGTTCTTTACTCCTTGATATAAACAATTGCATCCTACCAAGATCAAGAAAGTGCATAATTGGGACACAGAGGAGATATAAAGGAGGAAAGTATCAGTTTTAGTTGGAGGAATTCAATAAAGAAAAAAAATACATTGAAAACAATGAATTTTGTAATGTTGGGATTTTGCCAATCAGAAATGCATGTTGAGCAAAGAAAGCAGCTTTGGGCTGGGTGTGAAGATGCATGGTGAAGTAGATAGAGAAAGGCTTTATCCCCATGAAGCCTAAAGCATCATCATGATGTCA
The DNA here is from genome assembly GCA_902729485.2 of Mus minutoides. NCBI lineage: Eukaryota > Metazoa > Chordata > Mammalia > Rodentia > Muridae > Mus > Mus minutoides. Next base: position 54,507 of record CACVCL010034061.1, read on the forward strand.
AGAGGGTAGCAGAGCTTGGCTGGGAAGGATGGGGAGGAATGAGAGCAGTTCTTGGAGTAGACACTATAGGACAGGGAAGGAGAGCCTGTTGGGAGATGGCCGTGGTGATGCATTCTTAAAGTTTAATAGGACAAAATGAGGGGTTCTAAGGTAGTCTAACACATGTAACTTGGCTTTGAGATTTTCTTTTAAGTAGACAAAAATTAGAATTGGGTTTGTTCTCTGGCTTGATTTAGTTGGTAATAATTGTCTGAGGACATTGTATCCATATAAGATGGCTCCAGGGAAGATGTCTTAAATAGAGATGTCTTAAATAGAACCAAGCTTGGTGAAATAATACACAAAAGATGGCTCAGCCCAGTATTCTATTGCCTGGACATGTCTCCACTTCTGGGAGAGCCACATAGACTGCCTCAAATCTGGATTCTCTGGGGAATATATCCCATATCTGTTTGCTGGCCATGAATCAAGAAGGCTTCTCACTGACTTACACAGCATTTACCCAGATACAGCATCTCAGCAAAGCATGTGGATTTCGGATCAGGAGACTTAGCATTAGTTATTGGATTCTTCAGCATAATGAGGCAGTGACATAAATCAAGAAATGGACTCAGCTCAAAGTGGCAGCTTAATAATCACAGCTAGCTGCTGGTGCAGACGTAATCCCAAGGGGTGTGGGAATACTGCAGCAATGAGGAGAGTCATAAATATGGAAGCAAGACCTTATAAAAGTCTCCAGGGAACCACCCTTTGCCCCACACAGAAGTACAGAGGCTTCATCTCAGGTTGCTTTTCTGTTGTCAGTGCTGTAGAAAGCAACCAGAAATCTCCACCTGAAGACCTTCAGCAAGTGGAAAAGTTGCAAAGAACAGACAGACACATCCTCTGTGCATTTATCCAGTGTATAAAGAACACCCACAATTGAGATAGGAAAGATATGGCTATACCTTAAGAGGTGGTGGTAGTGGGGGAGGAGGGGGGGGAAGAAGAGGAAGAGGGGGAAGAAGAGGAGGAGGTGGAGATATTTCTGAGGTGGAAAAGGCAGGGGACTGTACATGAGGTAGGAAACGTTAAAGGACTGTGCATGATGTAGAGAAGGTAGAGTGTGCCTGAGTATACTTGGTAGAGGCTGTATTTGATGTGGAGAATGTGAGGGAGCTGTGTCTAAAGCAGACAAGGTGAGGCTCTACCTGAGGTGGTGAAAGTGGGAATCATGCCTGAGACCTTGAAGGAGAGGGGCTTTGCCTAAGGTGGAGGTGATAGATTGTATGTGAAGTAGAAAAGGTCCTGGAGGACTCTACCTGAAGTGAAAGAAATTGGCTTTGGATCAGAGGTGGAAGCAAGGCACTGTACGCAGGCTAGAGAATACAGTAGCTTTACCTGTAGTGGACAAGGCAGGAGGCTCTACTTGGAGTGGGGACAAAAGCAAAGACACAGCTACATAAATCCTGTGAGCCCGAAAACTAAAAGGCTCCAGGTCTTTTTTTTACACTTCCAAAACATATGGCATTTCATATCATCTCTCAATTTACAAATCTGCCTCAAATCAGGGAACAGGTAGAAAGATCAGGTCGCTGCCATCTGGTCAGGTTGTGTTAGTCTCGCCATTTTACAGCCTGATTCAAGGTTTTCCTTACAACTCTCTCCTCAGGCACTGGCCCTCTCACTTTTCTCAACTGTGAAGAATCTGTGTCCTGATTCTCTGAAAGGCAGTTACGATCCAGAAAAGCTAAGCAACGTGTTCAAGGCCACAGAGTAAATACATTAACTAGCCAGGTCTGCAGCTTGCCAATAGGATCTGGTCACTTTCCCGTCACACGCCCTCAAGGGACCTGGAAAAAGGGAAAGAAGCTTATTCTTCTGCTTCTGGTTGTGACACGGGTTACTACTGCCATATGACAAATGTATTCATTTGGCTTGATAGAGAGGGAGCCCTTCATGCTCCCTCCACACTGATGGATGCCTGGAGATGCAGAGCCTGCAGGTCTACAGGCCTCCACTCCCTGAGCTGTCACAGAGCACGGCACAAGTTCATTAAACCCGGATTATTTAATGATAGTTAATAAGATAAACTTCCTCCCAGAAGCCAACAGGAGTTGACACTGTCATCTCTTAACTGGTACTCAGGAGCTGATGAGGCACTTTCTGCCACCAGAGAGTGGGTCTTTAAGGCTCTTAACAATAATAGGTGTGCACAGTTGCCTGAGATGGAATCTTATAAAAATGGGATTTGTAAAATCAGGTTAACCCCTCAGCACCCACACAAGGCAGTACGGCTTCTATGTACCTAGAAAACTTTAGGTCTCTGCTGAAAAGAACATTTAGCCCCAAAGTGTTCCCAGGGCCCCATACCGGGGTCCATCAGAGGCTCAGGAGCACATGGCTTAATTCAGGCTCAACATCTGAAGCCATACCCTGCAGACAATATATGCTTCAGAAAGGAACCAATCTCTATGATACTTTGTAGAGAATAAAGAATCACTATACTAGATGGAGACTCACCTGTCTGGAGAAAGCTGGTTCTCAATAATTTAATGTATTTACTTGGAATAAAGTTGTCGACCAAAGGTATGTACAAAATGCAGACTGGCCTTCAGGCTCAGGTTTGCTGTTGTAGTTCTGTCAGCTGCAAGAGAGTGAGCCTGTGAGCTAAGCTCCTTGACAAGCATCGGATGATCTATTATTTACGGCTAAGCAGATCCCAGGCTGGAATAAAGGCAGAAGACTCCTGCAGCTATCTAAAGCAGCCACTCACATTCCTTACCCATAAATGGCCCCGTCACAATAGAGAGGTTATTAAAAACAAAAGGAAGGAAGAACTGGTCTAAGTCACAAGTAAATAGGATGAAAGCACACATATGTTACTGTATACTGAATATTGTTATTCTATAATTCACTTGCAATATTTATATTGCTGTTTTTCATACACACTCATGCTGAATTTTTCCTAGTAGGGACGGGATTTTAAATAATCATTCATTGGTAGATATGGCTTAATTATGTAAATTTCTGTACACTGTGACACAAAGCCACAAGAAGAAAAAGAGACGTGGGCTTGAGATCCAACTGCTGGTTAAGTGAATTTGTGCTTTAACTCAAAGTCAGAGATATCAAGTGACAAGTTCTATGCTAATCGTCGTGATGAGTGTGGTCACAAAATGCCAAACATGAATAAAAGGCAGAAATCCCTCAGTGGTGAATTGTCTTGGAAATATAGTGAATAACTTCCGTTATATGTACGAAAAAATATTTAGTTTTATTTGATAAATATTATCACAATTTCTATGGCAATAACTATCATTACTGTCGCACATCTACACTTACCTAACCATTGTTCCTTCATGGGAATGGTGGCTTTTAAATTAAGGTTTTGACACCCATGGAAGGAGTTACAGAGACAAAGTTTGGAGCTGAGACAAAAAGATGAACCATCCAGAGACTGCCCCACCCAGGGATCCATCCCATAATCAGCCACCAAACACAGACTCTATTGCATACGCCAGCAAGATCTTGCTGAAAGAACCCTGATATAGCTGTCTCTTGTGAGGCTATGCCAGTGCCTGGCAAACACAGAAGTGGATGCTCACAGTCAGCTATTGGATGGAACATAGGGCCCCCAATGGAAGAGCTAGAGAAAGTACCAAAGGAGCTGAAGGGGTCTGCAACCCTATAGGTAGAACAACAATATGAACTAACCAGTACCCCGAGAACTCGTGTCTCCAGCTGCATATGTAGTAGAAGATAGCCTAGTCGGCCATCATTGGGAAGAGAGGCCCCTTGGTCTTGCAAACTTTATATGCCCAGTGCAAGGGAATGCCAGGGCCAATAAGTGGGAGCAGGTGGGTAGGGGAGCGGGGGCGGGATATAGGGTACTTTCAGGATAGCATTTGAAATGTAAATGAAGAAAATACCTAATAAAAAAATTGGAAAAAAATAAATTAAGGTTTTGAGAATGTAGTATTCCTAAGCACTCTAGCAGTTAGAAAAAATCAAAACAGACAATGAATCACATCTTTAGTGTCAAAGATGCAGTGTCCTGTGGAGATGGGGCCCCTAGGTGTGCTGAAATAGAAAATAAAAAGGATGATCAAGAGCATCAGATTTATGTATATAAACCACTGCACGTGGGTCCTCTTGGAAGTTGCTGCTAGCTGGAAGGGTAAGCCAGGTAAGCCAGAAACTGTCTAATGATAAGAAGCTCTGTGGTATGTGCGTATTGCTGCCTCCGCGTAGTTTTTGCCTCGTTAGCTTCAGGTTCTTGTACTTTTCAGCATAATTGAACTATTGTTCAACATTAAGAAGTATCCTAGAAGAGTATAGGCCATCATTACCGGAGTCGAAGATGCTGAGATGCTCACAATATGGCAGAGCCAGCAGGTGACTGTGAACAAAAGTTTAGTCATTCACAAAGCTGCACCATCAGCATGGTTGTCGCATCCCTGTTACTCAGAGGACCTCACCCTTCCAATCTACAGTTAGAACATTCTCCTCCTAATATATAGGTCTAACGTTCTCCCAAGACACACAGTATCCCTTGCTCTCACATAGCAATCAAAACAGTGATCTGATAAGTAATGTGTGTGCATGTTTCATGTCTATAGGCATCATTTTCTGTCATTTTTCAGGAACTTTATCAAATTAATGTTTTTAATTCAACAAGTTAATATTTGTTGAATGAATATGATTGAAGTTATTTTAAAAACTGTTCACCAGAGCTCCTTGAAGTAGCTTATGAGATGGTCAAATATTAGGTAACATTTTACCACTACTGAAAAATGTGTGGAAAGCATAAAGGTTTAGTGTGAACTAGACCTCAGGATGTGTTTGGGGAGGTTGGATCTTATAGAATCACTTGTAGAGCTTGTTCTAAATATTCAGTTTACAATTCCGTCACCTCCAAGACTGAGAGCTGGACCAAGGTCAAGAGTGACTTTGCAAATCGACTATAGCTAGTGGCACAGTGGGAAGTTTGCTAGTACCAGCAAGATGGTTCCTCTTCCAGATTACAGTTCAAAACATGTTTGTATGTAGTTAGCTCCACATACCTGCTTTCTCTCGAACAAAGAGATGGCTGTCATGGAACAGTGCTTAATGACCAAAAAAAGGCATCATGTAGAAGAGTGGGATCAAGGACCAGGTCCTGCCAGTGAAGGGAGAAGCTGAAGTCTGCTATGCTCCTCATTCAAAGAGAAGGAGCACTCCAGTAAGAACTCTATCCCATTAAGGAAAGTGCCACTTCGTTTGAAGCTTAATTTTAGTTGATTCGCTTTTTCAAGAGTCCTTTGCCACTTAAACTCTTGCCCAGTTGAAAAGGTCCTAAATACATTTGAAATAGCCCAGGGCCCTTGACAAGTGTGCTGCTTTCAATGAGGCCATACCTGTCTTCATCTGGTGCTGACCTAATTCACCTGAATCCTACTAGGCTGCTTTAAGCTTCCAGGGATTCTCTCCTAAGGGATTAAACTTTCATCTAAGCTTGCATCAGGCAAGTGAAATGGACTCCTGACTCAGCCAAGGATAAGTCTGCTTTTTTTTTTTAAGTAGCTGGCAGAGACTCCTCATAGTTAATCAATAAAATCTCATGTGGAAGAAAGGATTAGGAAACAAAACGAGTTTTGCTTTCATAATTTAGAATGTACTCACTGCCTCTCTAGCTGTCCTTCCACATCCCTTCCTCCTCCCCTCCCCCTCTCCCTGAAATCAACAGCTAACATCTCTTACATTCTGCCCTCAAGTTTTTCAGAGTGGTAATAGTGTGCAGAAAATAGATACAACCACGGTGCTTATAAATGACCATTAGGATGTTGGAAACTTTCTTTAATTCTGTCTGACAGTGTATTGAAGTGATGATCTTTCTTCAGCTGAAAGTGTTGGCATATTTTGGCCTAGTAGGATAAGCTTTGGATTTTCCTTTGTTCTTATCCTACTCAGCCTGGTATTAATGGAATGTTGAAAGATACAGAGAGCTGTGATGGGCACTGATGCCTAGTGGTGACAATCCCAATGCCCATGCTTCTGGGTTGCCCCTTTGTTGCCACTTGAGATCATATATAGCCCAGGCCTTGATGATTTCTTATGATCCATAAAACTGGTGGTGAATCTCTTTATGTCCTGATCATGTTTCTTCTGCCTTTGCCACAGGAGGAGTGTGCCCCGGGTCCAACGATCCTTGTGTGGAAAAACCGTGTCCAGAGGACATGCAATGTGTGGGTTATGAGGCCAGCAGGAGACCATTTCTTTGCCAGTGTCCACCAGGGAAACTCGGAGAGTGCTCAGGTACAGAGTGGTATGGACAGAACAGGGTTGGGGCTCCTACTTCCCGGGGAATTTTCCTTGAATGAATGTCTCTGACTAGACTTTTGTGGAAGACATGTTTATGTGTATACAACACTTACCTTCAGAATGGAGCGTGACCAATGCTCTCACCCTCATGTTTAGTTGGGGTATGCCATAGCTGGTCCATGCTAAAGAGAGATGAACACAGGGCTCCTATGTAAAGTGGAGACCATCTCATGGGTTTACAGTCATGTCACATGGTTGATGAGAGTGTGAAGATATGGAAGACTGAGTGCTGCTGTATGGACAAAGTAGAGCCCACCCTGGGCTGCATGAACCTGTGGACAAAAAGGAAAATAGAAACCCAAGCAAAAAAAAGGTAGATCTGAGCCAGTCTCATCAACTTTCCAGAGAATAAGACCAGCTTTGAACACCAAGTAAACCAGCTCCTCCGTGGGAAGCTCTAACTAATGCCATGTTGCAGAAAACTAAGTTGTTTGCCTCTGCATTTTAAAGAAGAAAAAAATCAATATTTACATCATTTTCATCCAAATAACCTTCTCCTTGTGGTCTTCATCTATTTTTAACATTTTTACTCAGTTCTTTGACTTGATCTTACCTTTTTCTCTAAGAGTGTCTTCTTCCATTTCACCTCAGTAGGATCATCTTCTGTGATAAGGTATATTTAACATCTAGGCACATTGATACCAATTTTGGAATCCAGGAAATAATTACTATCTCTTGTAAGTCAAACCCAACAGCATGGCTATGGGTGATGATAAGTGATGGAAGAGATGATAATCGTAGTACTGATAGTGGCAATATGAGTTATCATGCCTAATGTGGAAAGCACTTTGCTTCCCATGTGTTTCTAGTCCAGCTTTTTGTGAGACATTCTATTATAAAAATGGGAATCAAACTCCATCATGGTTGATGTCCAGCATAGACCTGACCATGAAATGAAGGGGAAACCTGGAAGCTTGAGCAAGTCACTATGGCAACCCTACCCCAGCACACATGCCATGCACACAGCATCCCTTCCCATAAACTTCTAAATGAAGAATGTTCTATTGCTGGTGATGTTCACCCATTTGCTGTATTCTCTCTCCTTTTCACTCTACAAATCTATTGACCTGTTTGCTTCAGTATAATATTGACAAAAATGCTAAGAAATAAAAAAGATGGTTAAATTAGAATCAGGCAAATTTAGAATCTGGTAAGATGGGTTAGGCTAGAGTCTAGGAAGGGGTAACTCCTTTTTGAGAAGCCCAGAGCTATACTGTCTGGTGTGATTTATTTACCTCTGAAAACCCCCTTTCTCCTAACCCTCCAGCTTAAGCCTATACTTTTCAGAGAAGAGGGGGGAAGAAAGTGACAGAGACCCAGACAAAAAGACACAGAGAGACAGAGACAGAGACAGAGACAGAGACAGAGACAGAGACAGAGACAGAGGCACAGACACAGACACAGACACAGACACAGACACAGACACACAGACACAGACACAGACACAGACACAGACACAGACACAGACACAGACACAGACACAGACACAGACACAGACACAGACACAGAGAAGAGAGTCTGAGAATGGAAGCCTCATAGTTAATGATTGACGATCGGTATGGTGACAGCTCAGTGCTTTCTTCCTTAACACCTAACACCAGTTGACTGTTTGGTGTTAGTATGCCTGGAGAATGAACACAAGTATTCATGACTTGACTGAGTTTTCCTTGTTTTATGGGACTGAAAGTTATTCTTCTTTCTTTCTTTCTTTCTTTCTTTCTTTCTTTCTTTCTTTCTTTCTTTTTCTATGAGGGATTAACTTAGGACCTCATGAAAGGCAAACACTCCACCATTTAGCTACAGCTTTCCTTTGCTTTTTCATTTTGAGAATAAGTCATCTAGGTTGACAATGACTTCACTCTCTAATCTAGGGAGACGTTGACTTGAGAGCCTCCTGCAGCAGCCTCTTGCTACTGGGATTGCTGGCATGTTGCTGGCAGTTACTGGGATTGCTGGCATGTTGCTGGTAGTTACTGGGATTACTGGCATGTTGCTGGTAGTTACTGGGATTACTGGCATGTACCAGTTGACCCAGAGACGCTCTAACATGTCTAAGGGATGTCAATGGTCCTGAAGAAATCAAAGGATATCTTTTAATAATAATAAATTTGGAAAGAGGCAATTAAGAATCTAATGATACTAAGAAAATCCGCATTATGGAATTTACCAAGTGGCTCTGAAAATGAAGCAAGTGGTTGCTAACTGGTTAATATTTAAGGATGCAAAATTGTAATCTGACAAGATCCCTGGGTTCCATCCTTAACTGCTGTGGTCTGCAATCAGCTTTCCTGATGTGTGGGTGGCTTCGTGGGTCCACAATTATTTCTGGATTTTAAGAGAACATTTGTGCTATTGGAATGGTCTTTTCAGGGCACACTTCTCTCAGCTTTGCTGGGAACAGTTACATCAAGTATCGGCTTTCTGAAAATAGCAAAGAAGAGGACTTCAAGCTAGCTCTGCGCCTGAGAACCCTACAAAGCAATGGAATCATAATGTATACTCGGGCCAACCCCTGCATGATTCTGAAGGTTTGTAAAATGGACTGCTTTCTTCTGCAGCTTGGCTTTTGTTGTTATTTGTCATTGTTGTTGAGAAAGTCTTATGTTGAAGCCTAGGGCAACTTTAAACTCAAAACATCCCTGCATCTCAGTGCTGAGATTATGGGCAAGAACCACAATACCTCGCTCACAATCGTTTCTTAATTGACTATGTTGACTCTTACATTGGGAGAAACTAAAATTACTGTCTTGTGGGTTTACAAGACCAGAACAGACTTCAGGACAAAAGAGAGAGCAACAGGGCTGAAAGGTGCGGCAGCATCCTACTCCGTTTTAGTATTTAATAATATTTTGTATTTCAAAACTGGCTGGTAGAGGTTAGAGATCTCCCTATAGAAAGTGCGTGATTGTTCACCTCCTTTATATTCCAATCACTCCACAGAGCATTAGGACAGATGTCTCAATCAATCCCATCACAAAGCTAATCCTTTAATGGGTTGGCTCTGAGTTTGTTCACCGTGTTCTCACCACACTCTCTGGATAGCTACACTGTAGCTCGGAGAGCAAGTAGGAGATCTTGGGCATAAATATTCCACGTATCCTTTCATGACCCAAGTCTCTCAGTTTTTAAGTCATTTCCTGACCTCAGAAGTCCTCTTAAAGCAGCCAGATTTCCTTCAAAATAAATCTGGCATTTGTATGCAGCTTGAGGCACCTAGTGCCTTTGTGAATACACTAAGAATACTAACAGATGTAGCTGCATCTTTCTGATTTTAAATTTATTACAAATTTTCTATGGATGTGTTATCCCCACTTCCTTGATCAAGGACAATCTGGAGGCTTTTACATATTCACCCAAGGTTGCTTAGCTACCAAGGGGTAAGGCTGACCCCACTGTAGTGCATCCCACTACACTCCTCTCCTCCAAGCTCTCCTCAGATCACATCCTGTGCATGTATAGACAGACCACACCCAGCTTTCGGGAATGACAGGGTGGGAGGAATAGGCTTTCCCTGATCTGTGTTCAGGAGCTTTATTTCAGGCTATAGTTGCTCAGACTACGGGTTGCTAAAGTTTTCAGAGCCTGCCAAGTGAAAACTGACCATTGTCTCTGGCCTTTCCTCTCCTCTTTCAAGCTCTAACTGATTACTATAACACCAGTACTCTCTGTTAAATAATCTCTATACTTCACTGAACTTGAGTGGAACATAAATGTCAGATAAGGATGGCTTGATTCTAAAATGAAGCTTGTCATCTTCCCATGCTTGGCATGTGTGTTACTAGTGCACTTCTCTGGGGACAGAAAAGAATAAACCTTTGACATAACACTGGTCATGCAAGTATATAGTACTTCATGAAACAAATGTGTTTCCGAAGTTGGAAAACTAAATTTCTCAAAGGGAATTCCAATGAACAAAGGAGGTTGCTATTTGAAGGACTCTGGGGATTGTGGATCATCACTGGCCCCTCTCTGTTATCTCTCTCATGTTAGGTTTGCCCAGAGCAGGTGGCTGCTACACTGCACTGTGGCAGATATTCATCCATGTTACCAGGAGGATCCTTGTAGGAGACTTGCCGAACACAGCCTTGTACAAGGTTTGACCTTACTGGCTTGAAGTACATTGTGGGCCTTTTGCTTTGCTTCAGCCACTAAGCTGAAATGCTTGGCTTAAACTGCACCTCCAGGTTGCCTGTATTTGCCTAGGCAGAGTGTGCTCTGTAAACATGTATTTAAGACAGTAGGGGGCAGAGGGTATTCCCTGGCAACTGTTAAGGAGTTGCATGGTGGTCAGAAAAACAAAGCCTTCATGGACGGAAGTGTCACTGTATCGTGACTGCACTAGAAAGCACTTGCCTTCCCATCTCCCATTTACTGCCCTGGCTTCTAACAGAGATTTGACACTTAGCATAAACACACAAATTCAATAAAAATTAAAGCACCATTGACATGAAAACCAACGGTTACGATGCAATTAATGAAGCAAAAAGAGTAAAATATCGTGATTTTGAAAAATCAGAGAAAATATATTAGCTGAGCACAAACCCAGTTCTGATTTTCCTTGCAGCAAAGCCATAATAGAAGAAGGGGCTGTGCCCTTTATGCCTATTAAGAGCAAAGTGTCAGATTTCCAGAGCAAACATGGGGAGAAATCACAGCAGTTCAAGGAGTTTCTTGTCAGACTTTTTAGCACCAAGTAGAAAGCAGACAGAAACATGGTTGCTAATCTAGAAAGATTCCTACATATAGGAAATATTGAGAAAAGTATCATGTCACAGAGTCCTTTAGTCAGATGATTCTCAGATATGTCTGAGAATGTATCACAGAATGGAAAGAAAGATAGGGTAAGCTCATAAGTTGTGTGGGTGAGTCTTACAAAGCATGGGGCATGGGAGCTCTCAGCGTGCTTTTACGTAACATCTATTTCTGATACCCACTCCCCTCCTAAAAGGCAGCAGTGCCCATGTCTGCCTGTGAGGAGCCTGAGACTGGGAGGCATTGGGTGATTTCTTTAGTAAGTGACGACTATTGGACAGTGAGTGTGGATGTATGACAGGTGAGCAGGTTAGAAGCTCTTCAGGAGTTGCAAAAGGTCTAGGGACTGATTGGAACATCCACACACTTATTTCCTCAACCAAATAGTTTTTCTTGAAGGTACCCCATGTGTCAGATAAACATCATATGGCTTTGAAAATACAATATTGAATGGTATCCTTTACAGAGACTATTTAATAACATTTGTGATGATCGATGGGTCTTAATTGAGAACTTGATTAGATTTAGAAGTGCTTGGGGGATGGGTGAGGCACACATCTAGATATGACTGCAGAAGGGTTCCAGAGACAATTTACTAAGAAGGAACTATTTTAAATGTGGCCACCAAGATGGGAGCTTGGTGTTCTGCTCCCACACCCTCCTGGATAGGATGCACTGGGGCCTCTGAAAGTGTGGACTGAAGACTAAATCCTCCCCTATTCACTTTCTATTAAAAAAAAAATTTGGTCACAATGAGGATAAAACCAAATAACACAGATACCTGGCTAGACTATTCTACACTGAACCCTACACTAAGGATACACTGAACCCTACACTAAGGATACACTGAGCCATACACTAAGGATACACTGAGCCATACACTAAGAATTCAAAGCAATGAGACACATAATTTATCAATTTCTACTCATACTCCTACTTTCCTATGAAAACTACTTTTATGGATCCAGTTTCCTCTTAATCCTCTAATCTTTGAAAATTGGACAAAGCACACCAATGTTTTATACAACTCTGAAGATGAAGATATTTTATAACAAAGGGGCATCTATCTTTCTCTGAATTGTGAATATCATTGAAAATAGTCACTCATTTGCCTGACCAATAAGCCATTTCAGTAGCGTGGCTACAGATGTCTCACAGCCCAGACACACTTCAGTCTCCGCTGCTGTGCCTCGCTGGTAGTCTGATTCGAGAACATGTCATCTTTTGAAAAAAAAAAAAAAAAGACTTTAGAACTTGGTAGACAGAGAAGAATTCACTATCAGAGTGCAGTTTCCAGTGTTAAGATGACTCAGATACTTCAAAGGGAAGTGTTGTTTTATCTCCCTGGGATAACATGCCTACAATTATTAACTTTTCACTGGGTGACTTTGGGCAGAGATATTCTAGAATGTCATAGCAACAAACCTGATGGTTCAAAATGCTTGATGCTTCTTTGGATAAAGGTGAAATGTGTGGGCACCTGGATTCCTTCTCTTAGCAATGCTGTTGCTGTTACATTATAAAAAAAAAGGGGGGGGGTGGGAAGAAGAGAAGAAACTTAGCTGTTTTTGGAACTCGCAGGGGATAATTTCAGTTCCTTAGTAGCAGAAATTTTATGTGTGTGGGTACATCAGGTTCGTGTCAATTCTTTCTGGTTATTACCCAGAGGCGATTGGTAGTGATGGGGGAGGAGCATAAATCAAATAATATGTTAATTAAACACTCTTTTATAGAAACTTACATTAACTGCACGTTCACCAGCAGATTTTTCCATGACTGACTGAGGAGGACAGTGTCTTGTAGCCATGGGGTAAAGCAGCAGATGGGCTGTGGCAGGAGACAGTGTCTCCAAAGCTGTCCGTATTCTATCACTTTATTACCTGCACTCAAATGCAGATGTGGGTATTATCTAATCATTGTCACTGAGGAAGTTTGCTGTAATTTACAATGGCCATTCAGTCTATTTTGCTAAACAACAGCAAAAACTAGCAATTGTATATGATTATAGGTGAAAGCCCTCTGAAAATAAATGTTTGCTTTCAGACCTTTCCATCCAAGCATGGCTATTGCAAAGTAGTGTGTGTGTGTGTGTGTGTGTGTGTGTGTGTGTGTGTGAGTGTGTGTGTGTGTGTGTACATGCTTCATGTGTGATATAGGCAGCCATTCTGCTGCAGAAACCACAGCCCATCTTTGTCTCTAAACCTACCGAGGTGGAGCAGTGCTTTCCAGAGTGCAGGGTGGTACAGGCAGGCCTGGAGTTAAGGCTCACATTCCCAGCTCCCTGGCTCTGCCCCGATCAGCGTGGCAGTGTTGATGGGACATGAATGCATGAGCTGGACTTGCAGGTGAGACAATCCAGGAGTCACAGAGCAGACATGAGAGTCACTGGGTTGTTTGCTATGGGAACTTTCTGAAACAGGACATTTGTACGGATGAGTGCTGCAGAAGCTGCTCACTCTATCAAGCACACCACGCAAAGACCAGCTGGCCTCATTTCTACAAATTCATTCAACATTTTACTTCTTAAGCTGCTGGTGACATGGAAGGAGTATTCCTGTTGGCCTGTCATTTCTGCCCTTTCACAAGTGCATATGCATGCTATGCTCAGAAATAAAGATGTCAGGACTGAGGGTCAAAGGCCATCTCCTCAATACCAGAGAAGCCTGGGTCTACTGAAGTCTGCCTGAGCTCTCTGCCAGCTAGGATCTTTGGGTGGTTCAGCTTTCTCTCCTATGGACAATGAATGCTCTCTGGTGGTGGCCTTCATGGATTTGGTAGATGCACTTTCTAAAGCAGACAGGTCTCCCCTCGAGCACCCTGACCAGGGATTGGAACAGCCACAAAGTGAGAACAGCTGATCAGAAGGTTTTGTGGCTAAAAATTCATAAACTGTAAGCCAAGGGTGCCTAACTCCCAGCTAACCTGCCCTAATATAGTTATGGATGATTTAACACAGAATTATAAGCTTACTTAAACTGTTAGTAGATTTTTTTTGTGATTTTTTTTCTATTGTGCAATTCTAAACCGTAAACTTTGTACTTTTATAGATGACAAAATCATGTCACAGTGCCACTCGGAACAAATGTTTGCATTCTTTTCCAAACAATGTGGTGGTCTATGAGTTGTTGGATACCCATGACATTTGATATGTGGCCCAAGAAAATTGATCTTCATGTAGTGTGTCCCAAGGCTGGATACCCCTCCTATATGCAGTCGCCAAGCTTGGGCACTCTGGGAGTGTCTCTTGTCCATTTGGTGAAAAGTATAGGAAAAGATGGGCTTAAGGATAACACTGTAATATCCAAATTACACACAAAGTTGGGTACCAGGCAACCCTAGCTTCTATCTGGCCTCTTCTTTCCACTATATCACACTTTTGTAAACTTGTTTGGGGAGTATAAGTATATGTGTGTGCAGAGTTAACATGTCACTATGCTCCTGCCAACTGGACTAGTGAACCCCAGAAGGGCAGAATAGATTGCCTTAGCTTATTGTATACCACATGGTGGATGTCCCGTGGGAATGGGTGATTTCATAGAAATGAGTACTGTGACAGAGAGGGGTGCAGAAACAAGCAAGATATCACAGTGGGTCTTAAAGGGGAGGAGATATGGGGCACGATCCACAGAAACTTTCTTAAATACCACCATGTGCTTCCTGGAAATCGCTGTGATTGGTAGCAGGCAGATCTGAGAAGTGTCCTGTCTATGTTTTCCTGGCAGACAGTAGAGGGCTTTAGTTCACACAGATGCAGACGCACACTGGATGGAACATCTGCCCAGCTGGGATCACACGGTTTCGGATCTAGACTCATGAGGACTCTGCATTTCTTCTTGCACAGATTGTGGAAGGCAAGCTGTGGTTCCAGCTGGACTGTGGCAGCGGCCCTGGGATCCTGGGCATCTCCAGTCGTGCTGTCAATGATGGGAGCTGGCACTCTGTCTTCTTGGAGCTCAATCGCAATTTCACCAGCCTGGCCCTGGACGACAGCTATGTAGAGCGTCGCAGGGCTCCCCTGTACTTCCAGACGCTAAACACCGACAGTGCCATCTTCTTTGGTGCGCTGGTGCAGGCTGATAACATCCGCAGCCTGACGGACACACGTGTTACGCAGGTCCTCGGTGGTTTCCAGGGTTGCCTGGACTCGGTGGTGCTCAATCACAACGAACTACCCCTCCAAAACAAGCGCAGCAGCTTCGCGGAGGTCGTGGGTCTGACGGAGCTGAAGCTGGGCTGTGTGCTCTACCCAGACGCATGCCAACGCAGCCCCTGTCTGCACGGGGGCAGCTGCAGCAGCTTGCCCTCTGGCGGTGAGTGCACATCTGTGCAGGTGAGGGGAGGGAATGCACCTGAGGTCTGGCCACTTCACAGCCAGCCCTTCCCACCTTCTCCTGGACTCTCCCAGAAAGGATGGTCCTTTGGATATAACTTTACCAGTGCCTGCATGGGTTGGAGGAATGGACCTGCGTCCCTGGGAAGAGAATTAAGAGGAAGGGTCTTTTGAGAACACTTGAAAAAACGAGGAGAGGGAACTTGGGATAACCTAAACTAGCTGGTGCAGGAATGAAAATCTGAGTTTTATCTCTAGGAGCCATATATTAAAAGCTAAATATGGTGACATGCTCCTGTACCCCAGCACCAGGAAGAGTAGGAAAAGCTAAATATGGTGACATGCTCCTGTACCCCAGCACCAGGAAGAGTAGGTGACCCTTGGGGCTCAACGGCCAGTACATGGAGAGTTCCAGGCTGGAGAAAATCCTGTCTCCAAAACAGAAAAGATGGGAAGTACCTGAGAAATAGCCATTATACCTCCAAATTACTCATGATACTAATCACACACACACACACACACACACACACACACACACACACACACACACGCACGCACACGCACATGCACACACTCACACACAAGTAGGTGAAAGTATACAGATACTCTCAGGAGGGAATCCAGTCAAGGTCAGCACATTGCTCTCTAGTCATTCCTTCCCGGGGTACATCCTCCATGGAAGGAGAGGGAAGCAGGAAAGCAATGGGAGATGAAGGAGAAAGGGGGAGAACAGAGCCTCAAAGTCTGTCTATAGTTGTTTAAGGCCCAGGGGCCTGAGGTTGAAGACTCCCTTTTCCTCCTAGATGCAGAGTCTGTGCGGAGAACCTCTAGACAGGTTTCCTTCTGGCTGTGCCTTGCCACCACCTTTCAGCAGCCCCAGTTAGTCCCAGCAGCCCCTTTGCAGAGGTACTCAGCAGCCATCTGATTGGTGGACTTAAAACTTCTTCACAATCACTTGAGATTCTGCTCAGCCTTAGCATCTACTTTGGGTGCAGCCAGACTCTGAATTTAGAGTCCATTTTATTGTAAGAATGTTATAAACTGTCCATGGAGTGATGCAGTACAGGAACACAGACAGCAAAGTTGTTCAGACTCACATATGTCACTGTCACAGTGAGGGCCCAGTGCCCTGGGGGGACGTTACTACTGTCTCGGTTTAAGAAATCTATTTGCTGTTGTCTCAGCAGTATATGTAAATAAAGGGTGGTTATGGCTCCATAATTCCTGAATGATTGACAGTGACTCTCCACTAGCTGTTCTGCAAACCAGCCCCTCATGACAAATCATGGCCAGTTTTTCATGAGACAAAAAAAAAAAAAAAAAAAACCTGCCAATGTGAGCCACTGACAGTATATGAAAGGGCATATAATTAAATTGGGTTGAAATTGAACACCATGCCGTGTCAAATCCTGGGTATGCAGCCACAAATTGTAATATACTTTAACCATGCCAGGACATGGTTTTCCTGGCAAAGCTGTGGTCTTCCAGAGAGAGTTATCTTTATAATAATAATAGTCACTGAACAAAGGCAAAAGACTGTTGAGTCTGGCTCCGCAGGGTGCATTTTAACTGTCGTGAAATGCTTTAGTTAAGTACTCAGAACAGGTATGTTCTATAACTAAATGGCTCTAGGGCCCCTCTATTTTTTTGTTTTGTTTTATTGAGACAGAGTCCCATTGTGTAACCAAGGATGGTCTTACGTTTCTGCCCTTCCTGCCCCTGCTTTCTGGGCACTGGGATTCCAGACAGGCATCACCACACACTCTGTGTGTGTGTTAGGGAATCAAAAACTAGACCTTCTACATTCTACCAGCTGAACTACATACCGTCCTCTTCTTTTTCTTATACCTTACCTTCCCAAATGGTCAGCCATGCCTGTGTATGTGCAAACCATCTCTCTTGGTTCTACATACTTGACTTTCTTCTATGATGAGACAGTCTTCTTGATTCTGGGCTCCTCAGCAGGTTCTCTTCCTTCCAGGGTAATGTAGTCTCTTTTTTGGCTCCAGTCTCTTCTTTGTACCTACCCGTGTATGCTTTTCTAAAATAATCAGCTCATCCTCCCTCACCCCCATCTTGAGCAGCAACCTCTTGCCTCAAGCCCACCATTCGGCCAAAGTGAGGAAGCCCTACAAGGACTGCCATCCTCCCAAGATGCTCCAAACCTGATGTAAGGAATCTAGTGCTAGAAGCAGGGTTCAAGGTGGTTCAAGCCCCACCTAACAAAAATGTCAGAGGTCTTCTGGGACTTACTGTGGAGCCAAGGACACAGAATTCCTTTCCTGGTGTGCAAGGGGGCACCTACAGGCTTCTTTGCTGTAAATATGAGGCCCTAGCCTCAAAGAAGAGACTATTTTCTAGTCTCCATCTTCTATTAATATCATGGACATTTAAAAAACTTTTATTTATTCATTTTTTCTTTCTCTATATGAGTGTTTTGGCTACGTAGTTATCTATGTACCACATACATGCCTGATGGTCAAGGAGGCCAGAAGAGGGCATCAGATCCCCCAGGACCTAGAGTTACAGGCAATTGTGAGCTGCCATGTGGATGGTAAGAATAGAAGTTGGGTCCTTTGGGGGAGCAATCAGTGCTCTCAACCACTGGGCCATCTCTCCAACACCTATCATGGTCATTTTTGTCATGTCCTTGTTTTTCCTAGATGAAAAACATCTCTGTTGCCAAATTAGGAGGGTGGGCACAAGAAAGGAACCAGCCAAAACTCAGGTGTCTACTTCCTGCTGTGGAATCATAAATTAACCATAGTTACTTATAAGAAGCACCTTTTTTAAACGAACAAAGACATTAAGTGTAGTCATGCCCTCATAAGTTCCCTCTGGTTGCCAGAGAGGTTTAATCACAAGGCTATGGTCTTGGGCTCTCAGACAGCTAGGATGTGTACAATACTGCAAGAGGACATTTGAGTTAAGGAACTAGACTTAGGTCCTTAGAGGTAAGCACTTGCACATGACAATCTGACAGCAGAGTTCATTTGAACATCAGTCTTTTCTGTAACTCTCTTTCTCATGAGTCACTGGAAAATGCCAAGACACAGTTTGCCATCCACATTCTTCACTCACAGGACAATACTGAAGGACTGGTTGTCGGGTCTCCTGGTAACAGACTTCATTCTCAATCTGTGGCATATTGTTCCAGAACATTAATAACCTTTAAAGCAGCCAACCCACAGCAAGGAATATTCCTTTTCAAGGTTCCTCCCCAACTACCCCCAAACCAACCAAAAGCCTTGGCACAAGGACCAAAGGGTTGCATCTACTGGTCTGGAATTGCATGCTCAGCAGCTCTGACCAACCTTATAATTCTTCCTGCCTAAGAAGCAATCCTCAGGAACCCCCGGGGAAATCAAAGCACAGCGTGCTAAATTGTAACTCAACTCTACAAATCAACCACAGAAAGGAGGCTTCCCCTTGGTAGTGCCTTAAAATTATATATATTTCACAAACATGATCTGGAAGCAGCAATCACCATGGAAAAGAAACGGCTGGGACCCATTCTGACCTTTGTCTTCTTAGAGCCATTGGGTGGGGTGTAGACCAAGGGGTACCCACATTCTGAATAAAGCATGCTCAATTCTCCATGCCTCGTGATGCTCAACTCAAGATGATTCAGGGAAAACACACTGAGAACTAAGCTGTAGTTTTGTGAAGCAATGCACCAAGCCTTGCTATCACTAGGCCCAAAGCAATCACTCAGACAACTTTGTATTATAGAAACCTGGATCCTAAAGGAAAGTTGATGAATTCTCAGTAGTCAGAGATACTAGTTTGAGTGTACACAGTACTAGAATATCACTCACCCCGAAATGCTTACACACTAAGACATTGATCTTTCAACATTTTTTCCTTCTACAGCCCTCTCCCATTTTAAGGAATAAACAACCCAAAAAATTGAAATGAGAAATCTAGCATCATAAACCTGAGAAAGTGAAGCCAGAATTTTGCTCCTTGCTATGCTCAATTGTGCCCCAGGAACAAGCTACACTGTAGTCGCTGACAATGCTAAAAAGACGTAAGGTGCCACCCAAACATAGTGATTCAGTCTGTGCCTCAGCACACTCCCTAGACAATGATCTGATTTACCCTGGAATCCGGAGAACCTTTTACCTTCTGTTTCCCTCTCTATTAGATGGTGGTTCTCCACCTCTGACATGCGTCAGATCTCTGGAGGAACTTGTAAGGTTTTGCTATTCAGGAGTCTCTTGATTATTCATTTAAAAGGAAAATATATTTGTTTGACTCTGTCTGTTGTTGTCCACACCCAGAAGAATCCTCTTCTGGATAATCAAATAAGACGTGCAAACTCCTGAATGTTTTGCCAAGGAAAGTTCAAAAACAGTAGAAAGCAGACACAAGCCTGACGTCTCAGAATCTACAGAAATTCAGGCATCCCTGTGTTAACAAGGCAGATTCCGTGTATGTCCAAGTTTGAGAACCATGGCTGCTGGTGGATCTTAGTTTTTTATCTGCAGGAATGTGTTCTGTGAGTACCAAGAGAGGTAAACAGACAGGTCATTAAAAGAAGTTGAAAGTCAGATGAACAGACCCAGAGTATTACTCTCTTGTTAGCAAAATTAGGTTACCCCAGAGATCCTCAAAGATAAAACCAATAGTGACCGACCAGCTCAGCAGCCCTGAGTATTCTGCACATCAGGTTGCGTGATGGGCTCTTAGATGGTGAAACAGACAGACACAGAAGTGTCCTTGGAAGCAAATTCCTTATGTTGGTTTGGACCCTGCTTTGTGACAGATTTGGTTCCCCTTCCTTGTAAGTCTAAGTAAGTTCAGTTCTTCAGAGTTCATCCAGTGGCAATGCTGTGCTGACCCATGTTAAGTTCCGAGTCCCACTGCTTTCTTAGTAATCAGGCTTTCCCTCAGCTCTACATGTGTTCCACCATTGGCCTCCTCATCAGAGGTGCAAGAATGCAGAAGCAGCCTGCTAAGGGTACACAATGGAGGTCATCTGGTTGAATACTGCAGCTTATGAAAAATCTTTTTCTTTTTTGAGTGACATTTCTAAATTACAAGTTGATCAATTTTTGTTGTTCTTTTCAACAGCATTAATAGCAATAGATGCTAAGTTCAAAAAGTCTAAGTCATGTTAAGGCACAAAAGAGCATTCTAGAAGATGAAATTCTACTATATACCTCTTTCTGTGGGCACATAAAGACTGCCACACTCCCAAGGAAACTAATCAAGGCCTCAATCAACACATCAAACCTGAAATGTGGGCCACCCGTCCTGGGAACCAGTACAGTTTTCTCCAGAGGTTTTTGTTTGACAAGGTCCTAAAGCATTGAGTGGACCTTGCTTGCAGAAAGGAAAAACTCAAATTAATGAGAAAGGATGGTCAGCAGAAGCTAGAGCATCCCCAACTGTGATTAACACTCACCTGACCCCACACACACATACACACTCATTTCCCACATTAACTGAGAATTTTCAGAGATTGGTAGTCTCAGTACTGAGCCTAAAATTCATATTAAAAACCTTTTCTGACTTTAGCTGGTAGAGAGAAGAACAGAGACCAAGGAGACAAAGACAAAGAGAAGGAGGCAGACAGAAAGACTAGGTACGCTTTGGTGCTTGTACATGTGCATGTGTGCATGCAAGTGAAAGTCAGAGATCACCTCCACTGTTGTTCCTCAGAACATGGCTTACCTTGCTTCTCTTTAAGATCAGGTCTCTCTGGCCCAGAACTCAATATTTTGGCTAGGCAAACTGACCAGGGAGCCCCAGGGACCCACCTCTATATACCTCTCAGGTGCTGGCATTATAAGCATTCACTGTCATACTGGACTTTTTCCAGTTCCTGAGAATCTGATCAAACTCAAGCCTTCATGTTTGTGAGTCAAACTTAATTGACAGAGCTAGTTCCCCAGCCTTCAGTAATTGGGTTTATAAGCAATAGGATGGTAAAACTGACTTTAACGTCTGCAGTAATTAAAACCTAACACTAAACTACCTAGTACATGTATGCTACATTGACTTACAGAATCTAAGAGCCCTGTTATTCTCTCTGACATGAGCATTCCTGAATATGACTGATCATAAAAATGAAGGAGGTTCTTAGAAGTCAAGCATCTTGGGCATGGCCACACACCATTGATGGGCAACACCCAGGACTCAGTCTGGGACCCAGGTCCTCACCATATCCAAATACCTCCTCAAGTCATGATCATTCTTCAATTCAGCCAGCATGGCAGCAGATGAAACTAGGTCTCTGGCGCTTTGTATGTGTCTGTCAATATTTTCACCCCTGTGGATCAGGCATTGCTTCTTCATCAAGATGTGGACCCAAAGTATGATGTTCACCTTGCCCTGGTGAGCAGAGAGAGCATAGGGTTGATGCCATTGCCTGGGTGAGCTGGGGGAAAAAAAAAACTAAGCAAAGAAATAGAACAGAAATTGTCTTGATTATTTGCCTGCACCACCCAAATTTGCTCTATAACTGCTTGTTCTGATTCTATTTTGCATTTAATAGGTTTTATGATGTCCTTTTTTAAGTAACAGAAGAAGCATTTTAAGTTTGTCTGGATGCAGGTTTCAAAACCATCTGCATGGGCTATAACTAGGAATGTAAACAGGAACACAGATTTGGAGGCGAGGCTTAAAAATATACTTCCCATGTCGCCAAGATTTGAAGGGAAAGAAGCTGTGGTGCTTTTTGTACACATATTTCAATGCTAGTAGGGCCATTTCCTTCTCACAAGCTGTGAAGTACTACACAGTCCATCTGCTCACTGGCTTCGATAACCACAAGAGAACTATCTCACCTAAGTTCCTGTTTTCTCATTTGTAAAGAAGCCATGATAATAAGTGCTATTCAGAGACGATAATGCATGCAGTTGTTATAAGAAGTAAATGAAATAGAAGCCATAGAAAGTTCTTGGAATCTTTCCTAATCATATGATAAGTTATTATTCTGGATGGTTATTTTGTTACTTCTTTCCCACCTCCCAAAAGCCCAACTCTTATTCAGACTTGAGAAACTATACCATGAAAAACTGTCTTAAATATTTGTGACAGGGTTAGATAATATTTGCAATCATTTGATGCTTTCTGGATCTCTTTAGAAATTGTGTGTGTGTGTGTGTGTGTGTGTGTGTGTGTGTGTGTGTGTGACCGCATGGGTGTGTGTGTATGTATATAAATAAATGTATTAGTGTGCATAGGTGTAGTTGTGCATGTATAGGTGTACACATATGCAACTGTATGTGAATGTACATTTGTTGATATGTAGGTATGTCTATGTATTGGTGTATAAGTGTATGTGTATGTATATGTGTGTATTTATGTGTGTTAGAGTGGTGTGTGGGTGTTACAGCAACATAAGAGAACTCTTAAGAAGAACAGTAACATACATGACTTTGTTCATCTAATGACTATTTGGCTCCTAGAAGGAATGTCTGTTTCTGTCGGTCTTACTTCTGCTCCCCACCCCCAGGAGGAACTATGTGAAATTATCTCTTAATCTTGGCAAATCATTAGTCTCATTTAATGATAATTTCTAGAACTCATACAGTATTGTAGAAAGTTCTGGGAGTCGGAAAGCCTGGTTCAGACTTAATTGCTTGCTACTCCCACGTCCTAGAGCAGTCTCGTGACCTCTTTAATGCCCTTCGGGGAAATGTTAGCAGACCATTCCCATGCCTCCTTCTAGGATCACTGGGATCCTCTGTTGAATGACTGGAAGTTATTTTTAAAACCCTAAATCACTAGAACATTTGGGTTTATTGTGGTAATTTGTTGATATAAAAATTATTAATAATAGGTCCTGCAGTTGAATGATGAGATTATAGCAACATATAGTGACAGGTCAGGTTTGATAAGCAAGTCTTTCACAGGGATGAATAATAAATTTCATTATGTACTAAAAATCTAGTCTTGAGTATTTTAGCCCAATATTTTCCCCTTGGTTGTTTATCAAAAAAATCTCCACCAAAATTAAAAGTTTAAAAACAGGTTTGTTTCCAGGGCTCTCTGTTCCGTTGTTTTGTGGGTCGGAGATGACAATGCAGATCTGAAATAGTCAGCCTCTTTCTGACGGCAGAGTGCTCAGTGAGTTGTAGTTACAGTAACATGTTGTGTTTGAAACAGGTCAGGATAGCCTGGCTGGGCCTGAGTCTACCCAGTTTTGTTAGCATGAGAAAGTCCTAGCTTCTCTAGGATCAGGTTTCCTTGGCTGTAAACATCTCTGAGCCTGTGTAGCTGGTGCTTATCACAGTTTCTATTCTAGATGTGCTGGTAACAAAGTGTTTATAGTGTTTGTTCTTTTCTGTGCTCACCTAGTTTCTAACTGTTCTACCAGTGGTCTGATAACTGCCATGCCAAATACTCAATCACTATAAGCAGGCACCTGCACACCATCACATATCAAAGAGTATCTTTAGAGACAGGAATTCAGTCAAGCTGACTGCTACAGCAAGTAGTCATAGATGCCTTATAGGAGATCATGAGGGAGTTGTGTAATTGGGAAGATAATGTTAGAGTTCTCCAGAAAAGAAGTAGAATCAACAGGAAGAAATTTATCATATATATATATATATATATATATATATATATATATATATATATATATATCTTTCACACAGACACACATAAACACACAAATGCATAATTACATCATGCAAAGAAAGGGATAAGATAATCTTATGGGATTATCTAAATGTAATTTGGGACTAGCAAGCCTAAAATTTGTAGGGCGGGTTAGTGGTTGGGAATCCATATAAGAGCTGGTTTTGCAGTATTGAAATGATAATCCAGGGCCGGGCGTGGTGGCATACGCCTTTAATCCCAGCACTTGGGAGGCAGAGGCAGGCGGATTTCTGAGTTTGAGGCCATCCTGGTCTACAAAGTGAGTTCCAGGACAGCCAGGACTATACAGAGAAACCCTGTCTCGAAAAAAAAAAAAAAAAAGATTGACCCTATAGAGCAATCCAGTTGGCTAGAAATGTGCAACATTTTCTCTGGGTCAACACCCAGAGAAAAATTAAAACAAAAATTCCTCTTGGGCCCACACACATTATGGACAATAATGACTGATTGTAAATGTAAATGTTGATATATCCACAAAACTTAAAGTATAAGACCAGGGTTTAAATGGCAGAGCACAGTAGTTTAGCTGGTCTGAAACACAAACTAACCTGTTAAGGAGATCAAAAAACAAATCCGGAGAAACTACACAGGTAGAAAAACATCATGAATTATTATTACCCTTGGGAGGTAAGAGAAGAAGAGGCTATGGCCATAGTATGCCAATCTGGGGCTAGTGTTACACAAGTGCCAAAAGAAAAGGGGGAGAAGACGGAGTTATTGAAACACACATGTCAGCCAGTTTCAAAAGCAATCCAAAAATGATAAACTGTCCACAGAAATAAGCAAGAAGTAAGAATTTAAGGACACAGACAAGATAAAGAGTTCCAGGAAAGTCTCAATCTCAGATGCAAATAGGAAAACTTCCAAGAAGACAGAAGAGAAAGCAAAGGAAATTATCAATAAACAGATGCAAGAACATGTACAATTTACCAAAATTAAAGGATGTGATTTTTCGAGATTACAAGGGCCTACTGAGGATCCAGCACTGGCTAGAACAAGCCCATGCTAAATCACAGCATAGCTAAATAGCATGAAATTCCAAATATCTGACCTTCCAAAATGTTGGAGAGAAAAGCAATCTGTTCTCCTGTAAGCTTCAGAGACTTGGAGTTCTCGAAAGCAACATGCAGAAGACGCTTCAATTTCCTAATGTAATCTAACTTTCAATGAAGTCTTAGGATTTAACTAAACAAAATTCCCTAAAATTTGCCTCCTTCGACCCCTTCCCATGGGAAGCAATTATAGAGTCACCAAATGAAAGAGAGAGTAAGCCAGATGAATCCAGAAACTGATCTTTAACACAGGTATGTGAGAATGCTGGGTAGAAGGTCAGCTGTTCAAGGTGGAGCCCCCAGAGGTATCAGGGAAGACCTTAGCAAGTAAGGGTGTGAGCTACTGTGTGCAGTCAGCACAGCTTCGGAGACCTGGTTGGTGAAAATTCTGGGGGAAATTTAAATAAGTGTTCAGAAAAAGAGGAGTCCAAAGCATAGGTTCATCTTTGAACTTTTTTTAAAGACAAAGATATGCATGAAAACATAAGTCAGAATTCACTAGGTAGCTTAGCTACAAATAGCATATTACAGTTAATTATAATACAAATACTGTTTGTTTAATTAACACTAAAAGATTACAATGTATTGGGGGAAAGGGCCATAGAAGACTGCCCATATGTGATGTGATTGATGTTTTGAAATAAAAGACATAATGGAAATCCAGCAGAAAATTGTGATTGTTAGAAACAATCACAAACTATCATCATTCTACAGAAGAAAATGCTAAAATCCTGAAAGGGATATCCAGGTTGTTCCTAAGGCATTATAACACTGTGATTGACAATGCAAAACTCAGAGCATCCCTCATTTACTAAGTGTGTGTCTAACGCTAAAGACAACAACTTCATAGTCATAGTAATGTATCTTTTCCACCCCAAGGCACATGTAAGACTCTGAGTCTTTGTTTGCCTGATAGTTAATGTTGTCTGTGGTACAGATATCAGTGCCTAGTTTTGTATGACAGGTTCATGAATAGAACATGAAAGAGATGCAAAGACGAGGCTCTGCACAGGGTATATGAAGGTTAGGGACTGAGTTTCAGTTGAGTTGGCTTGGCCTCGCTTGGAGCTCAGGGCAGAAGGGAGCATGGAACCAATGGCTTCTCCCATCTGGCGCTGTCACCATTTGCAGAAGCCTGATAAAGAGTGCACTGCCATCTCCCTCACCATCCTGGCCTCTGTTCTTAGGGTCTCTAACAAGATCACTAGCGTTCTATAAAATATGGTTAGTTAGGTGAATTTTTGTGGACTACCATGGAATACAAACTACACCCTGGTATTTTTTTTTTTTCATGACAAATGAATTTTACCTAACCAGTGTGCTGAACAACTTTGGAATTCAGGCCTTGCTTAAGATAAGGAATCGAGAGGACCTATAACAGCAGAGTCTAAGGCATCCCCAGCTCATGAGGCCCTCTCTTTTCCCAGGCTATCAGTGTTCCTGTCTCTCGCAGTTCACGGGGACAAACTGTGAATCAGAGATCACAGCCTGCTTCCCTAACCCTTGCCGGAATGGAGGATCCTGTGACCCCATAGGAAACACCTTCGTCTGCAGCTGTAAAGCCGGCCTCACAGGTGTCACGTAAGTGAGACTGTACAAGGACCTCATGTAGTTCATCAGAATAAATGGGTACACTGCTGTCTTTCCCACATAGTGTTCACGTGGGCTAGCTTAAGGTAAAGTGACTGAAATACAAACAGGAGATCCTGAGCTCAGATGCCTAGCACCTTCCTGAAAACCTGGGTGGGGTGGCATGAACTTGAAACCCTAAGGCTGGGGTTGCCTGGGATTTGTTAACCAGCCAGCCTAGGCAAACTACCGTGCTTTGAGTTCAGTGAAAGACAGGTTCTCTCACAAAAAAGATGAAGACAGAAAGTGATAGAGAAAGACATCTGAGATCAAGCTTCTGTCTCCACAGGCATGTGTACACAACCACACTGACAAGGAAATACATCGCATATACACACACACGAGCACATGCATACATGCACACACACATGTGAGCACACACACATATACACACAGCAGTTATATCTCATTTTCATGTTTTACTTTATCCTTTTTTTCCCCTCAAGCTTATTCAATCCCCGTGCATTTTGTAATGTTGAAGACACTTCTTTTATTAAATGTTACTTATCACCACCTAAATCTTCCAAGATAATTCTGAGACACACATAAAACTCACTTCCGAGAGCCTGACAACTGGACTCCACTACCTGGTGCTTAATGACTATTCTGAGAAATTAAGCCTTGCCTTTCCTTTGAAAACCCCTTTCCTCCAGGAAATGAGTGAAATTAAAGTGTGGGCCAGACAGAAATGGAATGCTCTAAATTGTGAGTAAAAGGCCACTTCCAGGCATCCTTGATCAGTTCAGAAGTACATACGTGTACTCTTCAGCAAGTGAGAGCCTAATTACAGATCAGCTTGGCATGTTCATTAGAGCAAGTCTCTGAGGACTCCACGAAAAAAATCCTTAGCTGAGGTTGAATTGCTGGATGTAATTTAAAGTATTAAAGCCGCACTTATTTTTAAATGCTCTGTGATTCTAACTAATTTCTGATTGACCTAGCCCCAATCTGTTCAAATTAGGGATATTTGGACTACATTTTAAAAGGTAGATTACCAAAACTATGGGTGAAGAAGGAGAGAAGTTTTAATTATGTGCTTTGAGTGTTAAAGTAAGACAGAATCAGACTTTAAAGCTACTGGGAAACTACTGGGAGATACACCTGAATTCAGGTCCCAGCAGCCATACTGAGTGGTTCCCAACCACCTGCAATCCCAGCTCCAAGGGATCTAATGCCCTCTACTAGTCTGTACAAGCACCTGCACATGCATGGTACACACATGCACACACACACACACACACACACACACACAATAACTGTAAAGCCTACTGTGTAGTTACAGTGCTGTAGGGATGAAAGCTGTCTAGATGTGCTTCAGTGCTCATCCTAGTCCATCCCTCTCACTTGGTGCAACCATCCATAGTTCCCTGTGGAAACGCTGGTGAGTTTGATTAGGAGATTCTGTGTTGTACTGTCAGGGAAGGGGTGCAGAAATATTTTACACAATGCAACAAATGCTAAGGTGCACCTGACTTGGGATTTAGAGAGGGTATCTTTTCCACATGAAACATTCTCCTCTTTATACTCCTCTCTCGTCATTTCGTCACTTTCCAAATCTCATGAAAACCTAAGAAGTCACACCTTTTGTAAAGTAATGGGCAAGGGCTCAGTGGACACAGAAATGGCTGAAGTCACCCTCGGGTATATGCCCCTTTGTACATATACTCATACACACACATATGAACACATACATGCACATGAACATACACACATATGAACACATACACACAAGGTACTGTATTTTGTAGGGGCTTCCTTCTGTTTTAAAGCTTTTGCCTGAGCTCTGGTACAGTTGTCCTGATGTTGGAAAGGCCTTATTGTGCTTTGTCACTGAAGGTGCGAGGACGACGTGGACGAGTGTGAGCGAGAAGAGTGTGAGAACGGGGGCTCCTGTGTCAACCTGTTCGGCTCCTTCTTCTGTAACTGCACCCCAGGCTATGTAGGCCAATACTGTGGCTTGCGCCCTGTGGTTGTGCCCAACATCCAGGCTGGCCACTCATACGTGGGAAAGGAGGAGCTGATAGGCATCGCTGTAGTCCTCTTCGTCATCTTCACCCTTATCGTACTCTTCATCGTCTTTCGCAAGAAGGTCTTCCGAAAGAACTACTCTCGCAACAACATCACATTAGTGCAGGACCCGGCCACAGCTGCACTGCTGCATAAGAGCAACGGCATCCCCTTCCGCAGCCTGCGTGCCGGAGATGGGCGCAATGTGTACCAAGAGGTGGGGCCCCCACAGGTGCCAGTACGCCCCATGGCCTACACACCCTGTTTCCAGAGTGACTCCAGGAGCAATCTGGACAAGGGCCTGGATGTACTGGGTGGTGAGCCACAGGAGATGAGCACATTCCACCCAGAATCCCCACGCATCCTGACCGCAAGGCGGGGTGTGGTGGTGTGCAGTGTGGCCCCCAACCTACCAGCTGTGTCACCCTGCCGTTCAGACTGCGACTCCATCCGGAAGAATGGCTGGGACACAGGATCGGAAAGTGAGTAAGATGCAAGACAGGTATCCTAGGAAACCCTTGGGTCTCGGCAACTCCAGCCAATGCTAACCTCTGAGAAGGAGGGAGAAATGAAAGACAAATCTCATGAAAACAGAGGGTGGGAAATGGCAGGAGAAGCAGTCGGAAGCAGGTGCCTGTGTTTTCCTGTCTTTGACTTCCTGCTGCAAGATTCTAACCTCTGAGGAAAGCCCTGAGGGTAGAAACCCTGGAATGAGAAAAACCTTGGTGTGCACTAATCACAGAGTTGACTGTGGCTGGGGGGTGGCTGAGTATCGGGCAGAAGGTGGGACTTAGGATCCACTGAGATGCAGGAATTTAAGCAGATAAGGGGCATGAGCTAGTTACAGTTTTAAGACAGCTCTGACAGACCTGCAAGAGACTGAATACAATCTAGAAGGGAGGTGGAGTCAGCAAAGCAGCATCAGCAGGCTCCCAGCCCTGGCATCAGAATGAGACTAAGGCAAGCTCTGTTATCAGCAGGTACCCAGATGTTTATGTGTCCTCACAGTTTAACAAGTCCTCAGCAGCAGGAGTTTCTGTGCTATGCTATATACATGCTGGGGGTTGGGGCGGGGGGGGGGATGGGTTCCTCATGGTCCTACAGAGCATGTTCAGACAATGGAGTAACTGGTGCTTCTGGATAGAGAGTATGACTACAGAATCCTTAAGCAAGAGTGAATTTCAGTAGGAAACTATTGAACAGTGTCTCCTA
This sequence comes from Mus minutoides, assembly GCA_902729485.2. Classification (NCBI taxonomy): domain Eukaryota; kingdom Metazoa; phylum Chordata; class Mammalia; order Rodentia; family Muridae; genus Mus; species Mus minutoides. Next base: position 84,447 of record CACVCL010034061.1, read on the forward strand.
GGGTCAGAAGCAACCAGCTCAGTCCTGAGGGTACATGCCTTTCTTGGATGGGGATGAGGGGCATCTAGATATCAAAGACGTGACAGTTGAACATCACTTGCATACTGCAAATATTACATATTACATATTGTAGGAGTCTCAGCTTACTGAAGGGTGAGAGAAAATAGACTGACTAGACCTCGGAAAGAATCTGGGAGATGCTTGTTTGAGAGAAGAAGGCAAAAAAGAAAAGAAAGAGGAAGAGAAGCGGCTTCTATAGAAGCCAAGCATGTGCATAAGGTTCACAGTATGAATGAAGTACCAGGAACAGAGAAGATAAAGAAAAAGGAAGATATGGATATAGATTATATAGATGATATAGATAGATGTAGATACATTTAGATATAGATGTAAATGATATACGTACATATACACATGAGGGGTAGACCCCGTGATCCTGCAAGAGTGCTGAGGTAGAGCTACCACTGCTCCACTGCTGTGTGCCTGTCAGCTACTTGGACCATCACAGCCAAATGGGCTGCGCATCACATCATGGGGAGCTTTCTCAGCTCCTGGAGAAGCGATGGGCAGAATCTGGGCACCAGGTTCCAAGTCTCAGCAGCTCTTAGCAGGACTGCTCTAGGGGCTCAGTGAAAGGGGCAGGGGAGAGGACGAGACAGCATCTTTCCATGGGAGGGGAAACCTGAGGTGAGGCCTTTCTATTCTAGTGCCCTGTGAACCTATGTATTGTAAATCATGCCTGAGGTCTTTCTTCACAGGAATTGAGGATCATAGTAGTGCTGTGGGAAGCTCCTTTTTGATTGCTGTTTTTTGTTTGTTTATTGGGTCTTACTCTTTAGCACTAGCTGGCCTGGAACTCACTATGTAGAGTAGGGCCTAGAACTCACAGAGATCCACCTGCCTCTGTCCCCCAAGCCCTGGAGTTAAAGGTGGGTACAATAACACCCAGCCAAACAACTCTTTTTTATTTAGGAAGTAAAAGGGATTTTAAGTAAAGGCAAACAAAGCACAGGACTTGGGTGGGCCACTGCAGCCACCAGGTCCAGTGACCACATAGTCCTCAGTGTTCACGGGTCAGTGTTCAAGGATACCTTGCCCTTTGCTAAAATAGTGTCATGATTTGTGGCATTACTGTTGGGAGATGAATTTCCTCTTCGTGTCTCTCTGCATTTCTATCACTTGTTTATCCAAAGCTCTGACTTCATTATCTAAAAGCAGATGGGGAATCTTCATGTTTCCTGCTGATATTACTCTTTATGGGGGAACAATAATTTCTGTAGCTGCAAAACAGGTTCCCTTAATCACAGGTCCATGTCTCTTTCTACAATCACATCCCTGGATAGTCTGAAGCATTTCTTAGAGAATATTTTCCATCCCCACCTAGTTATATGACAGTTTTATTTCCAGATTCCACCTCAGGCCCAAACTCAAAATTTCCCATGAAGTAGCATTAGATTTTATAGAATAGATTTCCCTCTTTGTTAAACAAGACAGAGTTAGAGCTGGTGAGACAATCTCTTGGCAACTAATTCATTTTGGACTTGACCACCTCAAGAAATGGAGCCTTTCATTGCTTCCTGCATCTATTAAACTGGAAAGCTCTGTGTGTGTGTGTGTGTGTGTGTGTGTGTGTGTGTGTGTGTGTGTGTACGCGCGCGCGCGCACAAGCATGCATGTGCGTGCAAGTAGGTGCACGTGCATACGCGTGTGTGCGCGCCTGCCTGCCAATTTTTCTATAGCAGAGAGAGAGAGAGAGAGAGAGAGAGAGAGAGAGAAAACGAAAAACTAAGGGAAAACTCACATCTGCCTCTCCTCTTACCAGACACATGGCAGAGAACATTGGCAACCCCAAGATGAAACTCTACTGCCCTCTAGAAGGCAGAGCTGAAAATCCCACTGATTCCCCAGAGAGGGAAGCTGGAAGAAATGGGACGGTTTTCTTGCTATAAAATATTTATGCCCCTCCTTTTAAAGTAATCTCATTTAACCTGGTGTTGACACCACATCGGTTCATGTAAATGACATAAATTAAGTCTGAATGAAGAGCAGCTCAGCTATACCAGCCTCCCTTCAGTCTCCCCACAGTCCTCACTTTGAGGCAGGAACAGTTACTTTCAGCTGACAGCTATTCAGAAGCTCATTTACCATGGGTTAAGGGTTTCGAATCCATAATGTAAATCACTTGATTGACAGACCTTTGCCCCCTATGGCACAATCAATTTTCCATTGTTGAGCTAACTTATTTTCTTGAAGCAAATCAAAAAAAAAAAAAAGAAACTCTAAGAAAAGGGGGTAGGAAGAGAGAGAGCAAGACTGAAAGACTGCATAAGGCTGAATGTTCTTTGTGCTTTCTCTTGCTGCTCATGAAGACAAAGGGACTGAAGACACAGGAGAAGTGACCTGCTTCACCAACAGTAACCAAGGCAGCAGCTCTGAAGTTCAGTCCCTCAGCTCCTTTCAGTCAGATTCTGGAGATGACAATGGTAAGCACTTCCCTGCTGCCGGGTGCTGGGGACAGCAAATAAGGAGAAGGGGACACCACTGTATTGTTTCTTGTCCTGCTCCTTGTCCTTCTTGTTGGCCTTTAACTGTTTTTCACCCATTGTTTGGAGTCCTTGACAGAGGACCTAATAAGGCACTGGTCAGAGCAGGATCTACATGGTGGGACACGTGGATGACAACCTCCTCTACCCAGGAGTTTTCTTTGACATAGATGATGGCAGAGTTGCTTCCTCCCCATTGACAGTTCACAGCAAACAGGATACTATGTTCCCTTTCTGCGATGCTTGGGGCTCCTCACTTCTCTGTTTTACATTAAGGCACCACCTTGCTAAACATTAGTTTGGAGACGGAACGGCTTCTCTGTAGAGCTGGTGATGTCTTTGTTCCATTGAATTTCATGTCTCATCATTTGGAGTCATGGTATTTTGGGGAACTGATAAAAAAAAAACTATGACCCTCGCTCCTTAGAAAAATGCCTGTCTGCCCAGAATGTGGCACTCAAGTCCTTGCAGCTCACAGAAGTCTTTGATAATTCCAAGTCTGGTGCCTCCAGCTCCCATGAACCTGTGCTGCTGGAGGAAGGCCTGGTGTTTCCAACTAGGAGAACAGCTGAGGAGGACGAGCTGGGAAGGAAGAAGCAAGTCACACTAGCAAATATCTGTCATGTGGTGCTAAAGACAGAGTCACTTCAAATGACCATCCAGTGGCGTGCAGACCCCCTGAGCCAACACCTTGGGCTGCTCTACCCATTTACCAGAAATTGGCAAGGAAAAAACTAATACTTGATAACGTAACTTTCAACACATGGACCTTGTTAATCCACTGTGTGCCAAGTCTGGACTCAATGGTTTGAACATAGAAAAACAGAATAGCCGAGCCTCTGGGCACATAGGGGTGACAACAGTTCGCTTTTTCATACATAACCCCTGTCTCTCCCATATGTTCACCCAACACTAGCCACCCCTGACTTCTTTAGTAAGAGCACCCTTGTTCTGTACACTTCAGCACCTACATAAAATCTCATGCAGGTGGTACATTTCTAATCTGAGCATTGAGGGTAAGAGACAGGCCAGCCAGCTAAGCCAACATGCCAAGATTCCTGTTCACTGATAGACCCTGTCTCAAGGTAATAAAGCTTACAAGGGAAAGAGAAAAACACTTAGGCATCCTTCTCTGATCTCCACATGTAATTGCGCAGGCCTATGAATGTGCAAACGTGCATGACAAGACACAAACATACACTCAAGAGTTTGTGCGTTCGTAAACACACACTAGTGTACCTATCTGGCAGAATAACAAACCATGTAACTACATTTCTTTTGACAATTTTTAAACCAAACACACAAGCCTCTGCCCTGGGTTTGTTTGCTGTGATTCATCCTCTTTCCTTCATATCCAGCAAGAAGAAAAGCTACAGAAACTTTGCATATTGTGTTAAACATGAAGAACTTATAGTTGCAAAAACCAGATACCAGTTCCAGCCATAATGTCTGGCTGATGACTCTCAAAAGGTCTATAACTCACACACCTACCCCTTCACAATCAGTGTCTGGGCAGATAGCACTAGGCCCTTTCATCTGAAGTCATGAATATCTAAGAAAACTCAATAGACCAGAGGTCTCTTCCACATACCCCAAGCTTCCCAGCAAGAGATGGGCTTCCGGTTGATCCATCCACAACATGTGTGAGGCCATTAGACTCATGTCAGTTCAAATGTTGCCTACACCATTGATATTAGATTCAGAGCACATTGCCAAGCAACAATGAATCTCCCCAGGAACAGTGAAATCTTCCTCTGAGGGCCTCTATGAGCACTAATGAGAAATGTCCTTGAGTTCCACGGGCCACCATCTTCCTGGTGACAGGTGATGGGTTGTGAAGAAGTGACTCAGAGATCTTTGACCACCATGCTTTTTAGGAGCACTGCCTTCCATCCTTTTACTCTTTTCCTTCTGTTCCAACTATCTCAGGCACCCATAGCTAAGCATCCTCTTGGCACCTGCCCTGAGGGACAGACTTTGGGTAGGCTGTGGGGTTTGTGTATAATGTCTTCATTATTGTTGTTATAACTTGTTAACCTGTGTTTGAAATATGTAACTAACCAGGACCTGTCCTCCCCTCCCTCCTGTCTTCTTTTCCTGCCAAAAGCATCCATAGTGACTGTCATTCAACTTGTCAACAATGTAGTTGACTCTATAGAGAATGAAGGTATTTATGGTTTGTTTTTTTATTTCTGTTTGTTTGTTCGTTTCTTCTATCATGTCTATGCTTTTCTGGAAAGTTTGCTTTTGTGATACTTTATCTAGGGCTGAAAGTGCAAGATAATGGTGGTTTTAAATAAGAAAATAACAGGGTTGGGGATTGAGCTCACTGATAGATGTCTTGTCTGCCTAGCCCAAGACTCTAGATTTGGTCTCCAGCACCAGAAAAAAAAATCAAGTAAAGTGCCAGACATATCTCTGTGGATTGCAATAAATGTAACAATTATGAAAGAAAATCTAGTTCAAATTTATTTACGTATCTATGTTCTCTTATCAAATCTCTTCAAAGTAAAGAATATTCATTTGCAACCCAGGTTAATCAGCTAATATTACATTCATTCTAGTATCTGTTGAATGCCTGCTGTTAGCTATAGAAACTTATAAAATCATCAGAAATGGCAATGTTATGAGGCTTAATTTATATCAGGTAATTTTGCTAATGCTTTAATAAAATTATAGCAAAATACAGATGGAATTGTGTATTAATTTCCTAAATAGCAGTAGGGAGAGATTTTTCTAAAAATCTAAACTCAGGGTTAGGCCTTGGTTTTCTGGGAGTAGTTTTAAAGCTTCTGGAATATCTACTTTATCTCTTCCCATGGCCTGAATGGCCAGATTCACGTTTCTCTTTGTGTTTGAACAGTGTCTGTTATGGACCAAGGACAGAATTACAACCGAGGTGACTGTGCCACCAGCTTGTTTCTGTGTTCCCCACTGCTCTGCTGCTCCTACCATGCCCCTCCCTCCAGCCTTTCCCAGTCTCCCAATTTGAGTTTTGCATGTTCCAGGTGTCTTGTATGCTCAGCTCAACATGCATTCATTCCCCAGCCCCATTCCCTGTGTGCGGAATTCACCCGCTTACCTGCAAAGCTCCTTGCTTTTGGCAGTTCACAGTATGTCCGTGCATCTCTCTGCTAGCATGCTGTCAGCCCGGCCTTGTGCACAGCATGTGGATGGGAAATAGGGGTAGGAATGGATATTGAAGATTTTAAATATGTGTCCATCAGCATGCCTTCGGGGCCACATCTCTAGGCCTAGTGAGTATGAGTCTGCACTAGCCAGGCATTCTTTCTCCATGCCATCTCTCTAGGCAAGAGCATGGCTGGCCCTCTTGGGCCACTGTAGAGAGCTAGCATATGACCTTGGATTTTAGGGTCTTCTGGTCTTTAGTAATGCATGGCAGGCTCATACTGCTCTTCATACATCTTTGCCCCTCCTCTAGTCTAGAGGAAGTTAATCATCTGTATTTTTGCCTTACAGCCTATCACTGGGACACCTCTGATTGGATGCCTGGGGCACGACTGTCAGATATCGAAGAAATGCCCAACTATGAGAGCCAAGATGGAGGGGCAGCACACCAGGGCAGCACAAGAGAGCTGGAGAGTGACTACTACCTAGGTGGATATGACATTGATAGTGAATACCCACCACCTCATGAAGAAGAATTCCTGAGTCAGGATCAGCTCCCCCCTCCACTGCCTGAGGACTTCCCTGACCAGTATGAGGCCCTGCCTCCCTCCCAGCCCACCTCACTCACGGGCACCATGAGCCCAGACTGCAGGAGAAGACCCCGGTTTCACCCCAGTCAGTACCTCCCTCCTCACCCACTCCCCGGTGAAACGGATTTGGGGGGCCCGTCCTCCAGCTGTGATTTTAGTACTTTTGCAGTAAACATGAACCAGGGCACAGAGGTCATGGCCCCCACAGACAGTGTGTCTCTGTCCTTGCACAATTCCAGAGGCACCTCATCTTCAGAGATGTCAGCCCATTGTGGCTTTGATGATTCTGAGGTAGCCATGAGTGACTACGAGAGGGCAGGTGAGCTCAGCCTCACCAACCTTCACATTCCCTTTGTGGAAACGCAGCAGCAGACCCAGGTGTAGAGGACACACATAGGTGCTGGGCCCTGACTGTTAGAGCATGGAAGGATATAAGCTGCACCTGTGTTGGATGGAGAGCAGTCCGTGGAAATGTGGATCTCCTATGAGGAACACCCTCGCAAGTCTTTCTGTCACAAGCAAGCTTGACTCCCAGAGTGACAAGGAGAAGCTCAGAATTGTTTTCAGGGGGAGGGAGGGGAGGGGAGTGGACAATCCTTGTTGTGGGTGTTTGTGGACTGGAATGCAAAGGAGAAGAAATTAGTTTACTAAGTTAAATGGGAGATCATGAATAGCTTTGTGCATTATTGTGACCCGGAAAGTATGAAACCAGAGTTCCTTTGCAGTATTTACCCACCACCATCACAGGGGCATCATTGCATGTGATATGGAGCCAAGGATGTGAGAATAGTAGAGATGTCTGTCAGAAAAGTTAGTGTTCTAGATGAAAGAAAAGTGAGCGCTAAACACGAGGATGGGTGGAAGCCTTTGAAACCAACTCTTGTTTAAAGGAGCTGCCTAATTTTCAGCTATAAAATTAGGTTTGAGTAACATGCTCAGTGTGCTCAGGTTTTTTTTTTTTTTTTTTTTTCTCACTTGTGTTAAGAATCCAATATAACAATGTTGGGTTTTGTGATCTCTGAGAAAGTTACCATGAAAGAGCAATAAGAGGCTGTCCAGGGAGTGGGTTGTGGGAGGTTAATGTTCAATTGTTAGAAAAACTATGACGATCTTGTTTTTATGTTTTCTGTGAAATATTCCTGGCCATATCTATGGTTCTAACATTGCTGCCAAAACTGGGCCTGTTGGTATATTCCTCTCTAGGATGAGGTGTATTTGAAAGTCTAAGCAGAATTCACAATTCAGAGAAGAGGGGAGTTGATACAGTCGACGGTTTCAGCCTAGGTAGTCACAATTCTGCACACCACAGGTGAAAGTTGTGTGTGTTATTCTAAACTGGTAATGATATCATTATAAATACTCTTAGGTTTTTAAGAAGAAAGTAAGTAATGACTATGTATACATTAAATTGTGTGTGTGTGAGTGTGTGTATGCGTGTATGCATGCGTGCTTGTGAGAAGGACCTAGATACCACTCTGAGTGTGCACTCACTACAGCTGCTCTTGAGGAAGCTGCCCCAAAGGGTTTAGAATTCAGTGTTAGAAATCTTGAGATGAGCAAAATTTGCTCACCTTCGATTTCTCTGATCTTTAGTGTTACAGGAACACCAAATGCCATATCTTACTCCAATTCAGTTAACCTTATTTTAGTACTGCCATTTATATTAACTTAAAGCAAGTACTGTGATTTTTTTAAAGACAGTGTTTTATAATTTTCAGAACTACTATTTGAAACTGTAACATTTGATTACAAACTAGGGTTTCCCTCCTATCTAACAGGTGGGCTCCGGTCATAACAGAATGCTCTTCCCACTAAAAATACAAAAGCCCAACATCCTAAAGTGAAGGTTAGCAGTGGAGTTGACTTTCTTATTTTGATCAGCCAGGGCCACTGCCTTTGCAGTGACCATGGGAAATGAATGCATATTTGCACATCTGCCTCATGAGCAAATCTCTGTATGGATGGTTCCTAGTGACGCCAGCATTGGTGTGTGAAGGGAGCTGTCTGAGATCTGCCCCAATCATCTCCTCAATTGTCTCGAATCCTCTTAGTTCATTGTAGGAGTCAGTGTTTCTGAATATCTATCATTTAGAAAAAAAAAAATCCCTTTCATTCCCAAACATCCCGAGTTAGTAGATACACTTGCCGGATCTCTCTACACTTCTCTTCCATTCTCTTGGTTAGACTCTCCATGGAGGCATTATCCACACTGTGGGTTTGAAATAAATGAATTTTACTAAGGCTGCTTTCAAGAATCGAGGCTTTAGTATTTTTTCTTACATAAGAAGCACATTTGCAAGAATCACAAAGAAAATGACAAACTAATGGCCCAGAGTTGAATCACTGCTGTGCATTTAATAACACAACAGCATAAAACCATCAAAGTAAAAGCAACAATTCATTTCTTGCCCCCAGGAAATATGAGACGAGATTCATGCCAATGAGTCACCAGTGCTTAGCCAGCATCTCTTCCAGAGAGAATGCCTGGCTGACCCTATAATGAAGGCATAAATAGAGCTATCTGCAGGCAGTGATGGAGGCACTGAAGAAATCCCTGCCCAATCTCCCCTCTGACCTACATAAAATACTTCTTCCTTTAGGACAGCTTCCTGCTGAATTTCAGCAGAATAGCTCTGCAGACTTTCCAGATGAGCACTGAGTCTATCAGATTACTTATCTGTAAATGTATGAAATCGATTGCCTTTTTTTAAAAAAATTAGATTTTCTTACAGATTAGGAAACAGAGTGCAGTAAGCTCTACAAGCAACCAGGAGAAGTGGCCACAGTTCTAAAGAACTCATCCTTACGGTTCCCTGCTCTGCGTCCCAATTTTACAAGAGAGAAAGCATGACCAGAGAGAGGAAGAGACTTGCCCAAAGTCACACAGAAGCTAACTCATTAACAAAAATCGATCACCTGTCCTTAGGCGCTATCCCCATCCATGACATTGCTCATGGCTGAGCTGCCCTCAGCTGGCAGCTGCTTCCTTCCGCTTAATCTCTCACTTCCCACTTCCCTTCACTGAAATATGCAAGAAAACAAAACAAATAGAGACCATTTCTCTGTGGACTCTGGTGGGCCCAGAGATATGGACATTCATCAGAATGCTGCTTTTGCCAAATGAATGTTTCTAGAACAGGGGTGCAGTAAGCACAGGACTGTCTTCAGACTACAGTCGTCGATGGTGGTGAACCTGCTGGTGTGTAACCCCCCACCCAGCGTGTTGGATGGTTTTAATGTTGCTTTCTTCTCATGAGCTCTGCCTACCGGCTTTTCTTGTCCTGTCCACTATGATGGAAAATTAGCCAATTAGTGAGTGTCTTTGTATTTGTTGGAGGAAGTATGGCACACGTGCTGGTCAGGCTGAGCCAAGCTGTTGATCTTTGCCACCCTCTAAGCAGGAGCTACAAGGCTGTTCAGGATAGACAGCATGCTGCATTTATCCCCTCTTCTGAGAGTATTCTGCTGCTGAGCCTTGTCCCATGCCTGCTTTCTGTGTACCCCTATCCTGCCCACGCACACAATGCAATGGGAAAGTCAGAGCAATAGATGTAGGTCAAGGCCATAATCCTAGGGTTCAAGCTGTTGGAGTCACAGGCAAGGCTGGGGAGAGTTACCTGGGTCTACCACTGGAAACCACCATCCTGGAAGCAAAGGGAGTCCATGTCCCACTGGCCTCTATCTGCTGACTGCCTAGCCACTGAGCTGTACCGCTTTGCTGAAGCTGGGAGGGCCAAAGCACAAACTAACAAACAATCAAAGAGAAAGATGGTTAAAGACCCAGAAAACACCTTCAGATGAAATACTTCAGGACGATCTAGCATTCGTGTTCTGTGGGTTGCATGGCTTTCTCTCTGCTGCACACACTAGCCATGTGCTTAGATTTGGACATTCTGTGCTTTGTGGGACATGGGACTTCCAAGGGATTATTTCTTCAGTGCCATCTTTCTGTGTGGTCTATGAGGAACTAGTGTGTGTTCTTGTTAGTGTGTGTCTTGCAACCTTCAGCTGCACGTCTCTGATTCAGACCCACCTCTTTGAGCTTCCGGTTGTGTGTCGCAGGGGGTTTAAAGTAGCCATTCGTGGGTTTGACATCAGTGAATATTTAGCCAGCTGGCTAAGACAGGAAAAGAAGATATTTCTTTCCTAATGTAATAATGAAAAGCAATAATTACAAGTACGTAACAATACACAAAGGCCATAATTAGTCTCTTCCAGTGTTCAGGATGCGTTAGAGAATTCTGTAGTCATTTGGAGTACGTTGGACCCATTAGTATGTCCTATAGCACCCTTCAGTAAACAAATACCTGAGTTGCTCCTATTTAACAATTTCATGAGCCCATACTACTGCATTTCAGGAGTGACAGATATGTCTGGAAATGGGGAGGTTTCTTGCAAATCACTGTACCAGAGACCATGTTGTACATTTGTCTGTTATAAATAGGTTGGTTTGTAAAAGATGTATGTTTTTGGTGTTTAAAATGTTTATAAAATTGTATATAGTTGGTTTCAATTTTCCAGGTGTTTATGGATACAGTATCGGATGCCTATCCGGATGCTTTAATTTGGAGGGTCGAATAGAATTCTTAGTCATCCACATTGTTGTTCTATAAACTTTTGGGGTACACCCATAACAAAGAGGACTTTAGATTTGAAAATGATGGTTTTTATTCATTTTAAAATGTTTTGAGTCTTTCCTTTGCTTCCACAGTTTTCATTTAACTCTGTTTTCAAAAGAAGAAAAGTGTTTCTATTGACTTCTTTTTAAGATGAATGAGTTTTGCCCAGTTTGTAAGCACTCCACCTTCATGCCATTTCCTAGTCAGAGGGAGCGGTCATTTCTTCACGCACACGCACACTCACCTCGCCTCACACACTCATCACAAGCAAACTTATGCAAAGGGGAAAGTGAATAACACGTCATTGAACTGTCCCTTCTATAAATGCATTATTTCTACAGATATTGCTGTTGGCAGTATTCACTCTTGTGTTCTTTTCTAAAAAAAAGAAAGAAAGAAAGAAAGAAAGAAAGAAAGAAAGAAAGAAAGAAAGAAGAAAAGAAATGGAATAAAAACAAAATGAAATAAAAAGACACAAAAAATTTTAGCCAAAAACTAAAACAAGGTGGGAGGGGAGGGCGGGAACCAACAGTATACAGGTTTGTAACTGCCAAATTTGATCATGAAAACAAGTTTTCAAGTAAAAGGAAAAAGTACTATAAAACTCTATTGTGTTGGCTCTTTTTAAGTGTCTTTTTGCATTCTCTGGCATGACATTTTAGAGCAAGTATGGTTATAGGCAGAACCATCCCGCACTATCTATATCTCAAAGAGGGTCTCTGATCTTAAGTAGGTGGTCTGGGGATGGGGGGTTGATTTATCTCATAGGTTTTTAAATGATGTTCTGATGCCCATATAGTAAAATCTTGTGTAATGTCTAATGGGCACATGATCTGTGGGCCCTTGCTTGATAAGAAGCACAAAACAGAGTGCTGGAGGCTAGACCTCAATGGTGCAAAGGTCACAGATTTCCACCTCAGCTGAAGTCACTAATCACTGAACACAATCCCAATCCCAGGTTTCCAAAACAGGGCTCCACTTTCTCTCTCTCTCTCTCTCTCTCTCTCTCTCTCTCTCTCTCTCTCTCTCTCAACCAAAACAGACAACTTCTTTTCAAAAGCTTGGGTCATAACTGATGCCTGAGTCTTCTAAGTCTACAGAAATGTTTCTGTATAAAGTAAAGGTTAAAATGTGTGAGAGGAGAGAAGACAAGGACTCAAGTGTTGATCTGAGGAACTGGTGTCACCAGCAGGTTTCCCAAAGGCTCTGAAGAAGGGAGCATTCTGTGCCTGGCCTCTGTGAGGTGGCTCAGAGCCAGCAGAAAGGTCCTGGAGCTGCTATCAAATTGGGCTGTTCCTCAGCTGGGTCAGGATGCCAGAGCCTTCAGCCCTTAACTCCACTGAAACCACTATAGCTAAACAACACTCCTTTTCATGCTTGAAGTTCTCTGAGGGCCCACTCAACTTTGGCAGAGCAATCCTTAGTGATTTGCCTATGTCTCTGTGATGCACAGGTAAGGATTAACAGTTGAATAGAAGGTGGGCACCAACTTATGACATGCGCCAATTCTTTGAATAAATACTTGTATCGTGGCTGACTTTAATAAATGACAGAAGGGGTGGAAAGAGGCATTTCATATTCTCTATTATGATATGTTGTATTCCATATTACAGAAAGGAATCTGCATGTATGTGTTATTATGAGCTTAGCATAGACACACAATGTCAGTAGTTTGTTCTGAGTCAGCCATTTCCTGGAGGATAACATGGTTGACATCAGCAGATGGTAATTTGACTTGCTTTTCTAAGAAGTACCTGAACCAGATATCCACAGAGGGAAGGAAGGAGGCAAGGGACGATGGGGAAGGAGGCAAAGATATTAGTCTAGGAGAAAAAGACCTAGCCATGCTGTACTTTTCTACTACCACCCTCCAAAAAGCCCTACTAAAGGCTTTCCCCTCTCCCCAGCCCTCTGCCATCTCTGCTCCAGGTCAGAGGCAGCCGCCACTCTGTTCTTCTTACCAATAAATCTCATGTGAGGTTTGTTATGTGGTGAGACTTTGGGGTATTTCTTGGTTCCAAACTGCCAAGATGCCCTTGTACCAGAAAACCCTTGCACACATGACCAGGGGGTGGGGGTGGTGAAACCAAGCTCTACAATAGCTTATCCCTCTGTTTCCTCTGCTGCTTCTCATTTGGGGATCAGTCCCAGAACAAATCTTAGTGTGCTCATCTGCTGCTCTCTCAGACTGCTGGCTCTCCAGATAAAGCAGGATTCAATTACTGTCTCTCAGCACTGACTTCCGTGTAACAGTTATTCCAATTATAATTTCAAGCTATAAGATGATGGGAGTCTAATTGTTGACCCTCACAAACCAATTTGAACCAGCTGGACCCCCAAGAGCACCCCTGTGCCAGAAGCTACCTGCAAGCCAGTGATTTTCCTTCGCATGGTGTCTTGGTCTACCTATAAGCACATGGCCTTCTTAAAAGTTTTTGATTGAAAAATTAATCCCATTTCCAGCTACATACCTTTTTCCTCAATCATTCTTCATCTGGGTAAATTTGGTCACTCTGGAAAGGACTTCCTCAGAGAGCAGTGTTGATGATGCTGGTCTACACACACACACACACACACACACACACGCATGCACACACGCACACACACACACTGCCTGCACCGCCACAGCTCATGACCTGAGGGGGAATAAGACCTTCAATCACAGGTGTGTCTACTCTGTACCACCTTTGCAGAAAAGCCATAGATTAAATCTTCACCCTTCCTTGTAAAGAAGTAAGACAACCCAGAGATGAAAAATAGCACTGGTCTTTCAGATAAGGTGAGGGCAGGTTGTATCTGTCTTGTTTCTTTGCCATAGTTTTGTAGTAGAAGGGCTGGATTCTAACTTGGGAATAATTCTCTCTAAAAAGATCTCTCCTTGGGTCAATCCCCAAGACCAGTGACTCTGGTTTGCTAAGTCACTAGGAAGATTAGCAGGACTCCATACAATCACCTATGGTTTACTTAAAGGAAAGAACGCAAAGAGGATTCAGTAAGAGGAACAGCTGTGGGGTAAGGTGTGTTCACATGTTTGCAAAAACAAAGACGAGCCACCCTGACCAGTTCTGGAAACTACCAGAACCTGCCCAAAGCCTAAGGCCCAGACATCACTAACTCACAACCTTCTCTATAGGACTACAGTCAAGTCATAAGGTATTTTATGCACAGTTCCTTAAAATTTTCACTGAAACGACACCTCTGATTCCCAGAGTCAACAGTGAACAAACCGTTCACTGCTCTTCTGATGCACTGTGGGAATGAGACTGAAGTCCTCCAGAACAGTGTGCAGAGCGTCCTGCTCTAATCTTCCCTTCACCTCAGCAGTGAAGGCACTGGCCCAACATGATTCTGCCTGAGCATCCTGTGTGGATATGTGCTGGTCGATGGAATGATTGTGTCAAAAATGGGGCTTGGTTAAATCACCAAACTTTGCTCTTAGTGTATGGAAGTGTGACATCTTCACAAATACAAGGTTGTCCTTCAAACTTCTATGATTTCTTTCTTCACAATTTTAGTTTTAAAATTCTAATTAATTTTAGACAGTTTCCAATTATATTGTTTTAATAAAGAAAATTTGGATCAATATCAAACAGTAAATGACAATACCTACCTACACATACACACACACACACACACACACACACACACACACACACACACAAATGCATAAGTGAGCTTAACAAACATAAAAATGGCTAAAAGTAGAAAAGATAAATTTTAGACTTAGCATATAAGGTGTCATATATTATGATTTTTTTGAACAGGGTGAGTTTTAGTGGTTCTCTATCCCTTCATCCCCAGCCACACCCGACTCTTATTGGCCTCAGCAAGCTCCCTTCCTCTCCACAATGTGTCCCTTTGTGTCCCTTTGACACCCTCTTCCTGCCCATCACTCCATCACTCAACAGCATCCTCTCCTTGGTGTTATAGACTTAACTCTGTACTCAGAACTCAATAAACAAAAGTTCAAGACCTTTCTCTTATATAAAAAAGTTTCTTCTATTTGTGTCCTTTTTTTCTTCAATTATTTATTATACTACAGGTTGATTATCTCTTTCCCCTTATTCATGTATCCAAATGTGTTTCAAATTTCAAATTAATTTGTTTTTATTTTTGCTTCTTATATATAAATAATGACCCATGATGAGGATGTGACAGGAGTCTAAGCATGAAATTCCTTCATATTAAATATCAAAAAGGATATGTTAGGGGCCTGTACCCTGTCTTGTGAGGTGTATTCCCTGTGTTCCCTGTCATGTGACTGTGGCATGTTCCTCTGGTGGTGTTAGGTCAGTGCTCAGATGTTTTGGTTTTGTAGCATTTGATGCTTCAGATTAGAGACACCCAACTTGTATTATTTCTTTCCTTTTACCATTTCCTGAGAAGTAAAAGTTCATTACAAACTGAGAAAATGAAGACAGGGAAAAAAAGTCATATGTATGTGTTCATCAATGACTACCAGCATTTTATAAATTATACATATTGAATTTATAGTAGATATGTGCACATAAACAAATACCAAGGTTCTATAAGTTTCAGTGTGAATAGATACTGACATATATTTTTCTCATGAATATACAGGATCTTTATAAAAAAACACTCAGCATAATAAAAGACTACCCCCTCATGAACACAGAAGCCTACATAGCTTTGCGTGGAGGTTCACTTTGCCTTGTAGCCAAGTCTCCCACCATTCCCACCTTGACAGAAACAGGGTCACTTCCTTAAGACTGTAGGAGGCATCTGTAAGTGTCATGCAGAAATCCTTCTCTTACTGGTGCCTTGTTGAGTCTTTCCCTGGGCTTTATGGTCTGCCAACTCTCCATATGTGCCCACTGCACTGCATGGCACTCTGCTGGCTCCCCACTCCCCTTCCTCAGGCTTTGCAGACTCTATCCTGCTTTTCACAAAGAGTGCCCTTTGATTGGACAGTCTCACTGACTTTCATAACTGCTGAGAAGTTCAGATGAATCAGATTTCACATATATGAGCTATGGGCTAAATAGGATGTCTCCCTAGAATGCATATATTGAAAGCCTAACTCTAATACTCTGGTTTGGGGTTGAAAAGCAAACAAGTTATAAGAGTGGTGCTCTCTCAAATGGAATTAGCACTATGAATTGTAAAAGGGGGGGGGGTCATGAGAACACTTTCACCATCAAATCCCATAATAAAAACTTGGTAGTGAAAAATGAAGAGGTCCCTCCAAGCCCCCAATTATGCTGGTACCTTGGTCTCAAACTTTTCCTCTCCAAAACTGCAAAAAATGAACTTTTGCTGTTTATACACTTTATAGCCTTATGATACTTGGTAATTACATCCCAAATAAACAATTATAGCCCATCAAGTCACATGTCCAGATGAAAGGAGGGTTCATAACAAGATGTGTTTTGTATATTTAAATAGTCCTGGATAGCTCCTGCATCCACGCTGCACAGATGGATAGCTGGGATTTGGGTTCGTCTGTCTGTTGTGTGTCTCTTTGCAATGGTTTTCTGTACTATGATCAGTCAGTGGTTTATAAAAGCACACTTAGCGATGAGCTAATATTTAACATTGATGCTTCTGTGAGAAACTTTTTGAAAATGGGCACACATGTAGATATTTCTGAAGACAGGTTGCTGGAAGGAAAACTTTTTTTTCCTGAAAAAAGTTCAGAAATGGGTCTGTCTGTTTTTAATTCTAAGAATCTCTTCCCATTTTAACTACCTGCAAATCCATCTAATAATTTTAAACAGAATAAATGACAATCTCATCAGTATTGCACAGTCCACTTCTGACAATCTATAAAACGCACCCACTCTGTCAACTGTGCAAAACTGGTTTTATGTTATTCAAGACCCCTAGAAGACCCTTGGTTGGAGACATCATGGCTCTTCTCTGCCATCTTGAGAACTGACTTCCACATTTGTAGATACTGTTAATCCTACTGTCCTTCTGTCTGTCCAGAGAAAGTATACAGAGAAAGTCCTGATCGCATACAGGTAGAACTGTAGACAATACATGTTCAAAGGCACCACATGTTCAAGGCCAGGGGCTTGGAAAGTAAGGTTTCAGGAAAAGCTTCTTATGAGCAGTTCCTACTGGTGTCCACTACAGAAACTCACATTGGAATGATCGTGACCTTACAACCTTCAGTCTTAGCACTGTCAATTTCTGCAAGTTAGGAAAACCCCAAATAGGCCATAAAACATAAATTTCCAGGCTGGGCAGATAACTCAGTTGATAAAGTGCTTACTGCACAAACAGAACCAACCTTTAAAAGCTGGATGTGACCCAGCATTTGTGAAATCCCAGCCCTGGGGAGACAGAGACAGGCAGGGCAGTGGGGCATGCAAGCAGCCAGCCTAGCCAAGTGATCTTCAAGCCAACTGAGAAGTACTGTCTTAAAAAAAAAAAAAAAAAAAAAAAAAAACAGTGAGTATCAGAGCTTTACTACACTGCCTAGCCACAGGCTCACACTTGACACCCACCTACCTGCTAATGAAGTCAAGATTCCCATCAATTTCAGAAGCTGCTTCTTGAGACAGCCTTCAGGACTGCATCATTTCCGTGACCCAGAAAGAAACAGCATTTAACTAGGTCACAAAGGAACGTGGTGACAGCTGAGGCAGTCTGAGCTGGAGAAAGCTAACAGTCTGGTGCTTGCTCTAAAAGGTAGGAAATTGACTTGAGAGGAACGAGATTAAAATGACCAAAAGGACAGAAACTTCAGGGACAACCCTGAATGACAGTGAGAAGAGATCATTTATCCAGCACAGAAAAAGAGGCTTCAGAGGGTTCAGTGCAGAAGGGAACTTATGTCTTCATCCCTCAGAATATAATTAATTAAGAATTCAGGGTAGAAGGTAATTAGAGAAGCTATAACCTGGGGGCATACTACTCAATTATTCTGATCATTTTTAACAATGAGAAAATTTAATTTTCTGGTCACATGGCATAGATATCAAATTTGTATAATGTGGAGAGCAATGTTTATGTAATAGCCTCAGAAAATTAAGCTATTTCCTGTGATTTTGATTTTCCAGTGAAAATCAGTATCAAGTGATTGACTCAAAACTAGGCAAATGCTTGTAGAAAATGAAAAAATACTTGAAAGAAAAATGACCACATTTCAATTGAATTGTCTATCTTCCTTCACATGAAGCTACAGCCACTCTATTTAGAATCTATGTATGTGCATACATATGTGTGTATGTGTGCACATGTATGTATGTATGTATTTTGTGTATATGTGTGCCTATGTGTGTATAGGTGGGTTATGTGTATGTGTATATGTGCATGAATGTGTAGATATGTATGTATGTATGTATCTGTGTGTATTAATGTGTTTGTATACATGGTATATCTACATGTATGTATTTTGTATGTGTATTTGTGTGTATGTATGTATATTTTGTGCATTATGTGTATGTGTATGTTTTTATTATATGAGTACATGTATGTGTGTATGTATGCATGCATGCATGTATATTTATGTATGTGAAACCCAGCACTTACATATGCTCCAGTTTATTCAGAATTTCCCACTTTCCACATAACTCCAGGCACTGCTTCTGTCAGTGTTTCCAAGGCATCCCATAACACTTAGGAATTAATCAACTGTCCCAGTGAGTGTGTTCAACCCTGTCCAGCCTTCCTGTATGCAAATGACTGGTAAAAAAAATAATGAAAGGAGTTGATGGGGTTTGTAGCCCCATGGAGGGAGCAACAATGTCAACAGGCCAAAACCCCAGAGCTTCCAGGGACTGGACCACCAACCAAAGAATACACATGGATGGCTGCATATGTGACAGAGGATGGCCTTGTTGGACATCAGTGAGAGGAGAGGCCCTTGAGCCTGAGGGTGTTCAATGCCCCAGTGTAAAGGAATGCCAGGGCAGGAGAACGGGAGTGTGGAGAAGCACCCTGATAGAGGCAGGGGGAGGGGGGTGGGACGGGGGGGGGGGTCCAAAGGGGAGACCTGGAAAAGGGAAAACATTTGAAATGTAAATAAAGAAAATATCCAATAAAAAATAATAACAACACCCTTCTCAATAGCCACGAGTAATATAAAATATTTCTGGGTAACTCTAACAAAGCAAATAAAAGACCTGTATGACAAGAACTTAAGGATTTGAAGATAGAAATTTGAGAAGATATCAGAAAATGGAAGTTTCTCCCATATTCATGGATTAGTACGATTAACATAGTAAAAATGCCCCTTTTACCAAAAGCAGTCTTCATTTTCAACACAATCTATATCAAAGTTCCAACACAATTCTTTATAAATCTTCAAAGGAAAATACTCAACTTCATGTGGAAAAACAACATTTAAAAAAACAAACATCCCATGATATCTAAAACAATTCTGAACAATAAAAGAACTCTCAAAGGTATTGCCATCCCTGATTTTAAGTTATACAATAGAGCTGTAGTAGTAAAAAAAAAAAAAAAAAATACATGGTATTGACATAAAAACATACACCTTTATCCATGGAATTGAATCAAAGACCTAGATATAAATTCACACACCTATAGACACCTGTTTTTTAATAAAAAAGAAGCCAGAAATACACAATAGGAGGAAATGAAAACATCTTTTAAAAATGGTGGTGGTCTAACTGGATGTAGAAGAATGCAAATAGATTCATATCTATCACCCTGGACAAGACTCAAGTCCAAATGGATCCAAGACCTCAACATAAAATGAGATACACTGAACCTAATGGAAGATCAAGTGGGAAATAGTCTTGAATGCATTGGCACAGAAGACAACTTCCTGAACAGAACACTAAAGACTCAGGCATCACTAAGGTGATAAATGGGACATCATGAAACTGAAAACCTGTAAAACAAAGGACACTGTCAATAGGACAAAATGGCAGTCTATAGATTGGGAAAAGATTTTTACCAACCCTGCATCTGAAGGAGGGTTGATAGGCAAACTATATAGCTAGACATCAGCAAACCAAATAATCCAATTAAAACATAGGGTATAGAAAAAATAGAATTCTCAATAGAAGAAACTCAAATTGGCTGAGAAACAGTATAAAGAAATGTTCAACATCCTTAGACATCAAGGAAATACAGCTCAAAACTACTTTGAAATTCCATCTTACACCTGTCATAATACCTAAGATCAATAACACAAGTGACAGCTCATGTTGGTGAACAATAAAAGAGCACTCAAGCTTTGCGCAGTGGCAGTATCGTAGCCAATGAGGTTTATCCGAGGCGCAATTATTGCTAATTAAAAGAACACTCAAATGTATCACCATCCCTGATTTTAAGCTATACTATAGAGCTGTAGTAGTAAAAAATGCATGGTATTGACATAAAAACATACACCTTTATCCATGGAATTGAATCAAAGACCCAGCTATAAATTCACACATCTATAGACACCTGGTTTTTAATAAAAAGAAGCCAGAAATGCATAATAGAAGGAAAAGAAAACATCTTTAAAGAATGGTGGTGGTCTAACTGGATGTCAGCATGTATAAGAATGAGGATGTGGAGTAAGGAGAACACTCCTCCATTGCTGATGAGAGGGCAAACTTGTACAACCACTGTGGAAATCAATATGGCAGATTCTCCAAAAACTGGGAATCAATCTACCACAAGACCCAGCTATACCACTCCTGGGCACATACTCAAAAGTTACTCCATCCTACCACAAAGACACTTGCTTAAATATGTTCTTAGCAACTTTATACATAATAGCCAGAAACTGGAAACAATCTAGATGTCCAACAAC